>JAJOOH010023061.1:0-22383 GCA_029582605.1 Solanum gracilifrons
ATATATTGTTGATGCCATACCTTGAAAAGGAAAAAAAAATGAGCAGGTTAAAATTTGGTACTTTTATATTCTTAATCAACATAGGAAGAAACAAAATTGTCTATAGGGTTTGTACAGTTCCTCCAGAGGCTATTATTTCTATAATATACTAGGGGAATTGACCCGTGTCAGCACGGACCAAATATTTATTAAAATTAATATTAGAATAAAGCTATGCATAATTTATTTTTTATACAAATATATACTATCTATTGATGTTCCAATTAAAGTTTAAACATTTGATTATTTAAAAGTATAGTAAATAATACGGAAGATGTTTTTAACAACAGTTAATTCTCTCTCAAGAATAAAGGCCCAAACCTTCATTGAAAAGAGTTTAAACTATTATCTTTTTCATTTTTTATTTTATATAATATTATTTTTCAATTATGAATAAAAGTTTCATTATTTTTATTTAAATATAATTTGATGTTAAGTATCTTATTTGATCAATATTTTGTACATTAAAAAATATAGTTATAAACCCGAATATGTCAATGAAAAAATTATAATTATTTTCTAAAGATTTTTTTTTTTATGATCTTGCTCTTTTTTCATAACTCCATCTTAACTAATAAAAAATAGTTGAATTATTCTTTAATAAGTGTTCAATCTTTATTCTTACGAGACTCCACAATTTCATTTATTCATTTTTTATGCAACTCTCAAGTTAGAGACTATTCATCAAATAGAATCTTTATTTCTGTAATTCAATTTGATCCTTAAAGGATTCCTTCAAAAATTATCCTTGGTTTTGTCAAATATACTCCCTCTATTCATTTCTACTTGTTCATTATTTCAATAATATTTTTTATTTTTATTTGTCATTTTTAATATATTAAAAATATTTTTTTATATTTATCCTATTAATTATTTATTCCTAAATCATTTTTCAAAACCTAATACTAAAGATTAATTTATAAAATTAGTATGATAAAATAATCATGTCAATTATTAAATTCTTAATAAATATGTCAAAATCTAAATTTAACAAAGTAAAAATGAACAAAGCGTAAAAAAATTGAGCAAGCTAATAAGGATGTGGCAATTTCATATCCAGATTATTTTAAAAGAAAATCAGTTTGACAAACTAATTTTTTTTTTCTAAAAAGAAAAAGAAAAAAGAAGAGGATACACACCTGAAAAAAAGATAAATTACAATCACTCTACATACGTGTCAACATGGGTCCCATCATATTGATATTTAATTTTCTAGCTTAGAACATTAATAAATAATAAAATTATCTATTTATTAGAGTATATGCGAAGAGTGATATAATAAAATTATCTATTTATTGCTTTTTCATGAATATGTCAAATCAATACCGAATAAATAAAAAGAACAAATTATATCACTACATGAATATATAGTCCATTGTTAAAACCCAATGACTTACGGAACTAGGAGTAGTTTTGAAGTTAAAGCAGGATTAGAGCTAGAGTATAATCTATTGATTCGATCAAATTTATTAGGTTTAGTCTAAATTTTATATTTATCTTAATTTTTTTTTAAAGAATATGTATTTTAATTTAAAATTCAATAATATAAAAAAACAAAAATTTTAAATTCATATGATTCAAATCTTGATCCCGCCTTTAAATGAAAGCATATTTTTTTCTTTAAGACGCACACAAACTATACTTTAATTCACACTAGAATAGAATATATAGATCTTCCTATTATCTCTATTTTGAAAAACCTGTCATACTTGTATCGATAAGAAAGATATAATTTAAATATATGTTACATTCCCAAATTCATTTTCCTCTTTTAAAGATCAGAATATTCAAACTCTTTCACTTTTTTTCCTCTTTTGAATGAGATGGGTAGCTAATAATATCCTGAAAATTGGACCTTCCCCTTTACACATATGTACACAAAACTGATTGAACTCAATGCATAGAATACACAATAGCTGAACCTTAGCATCCGTTTGATGTTGATATTCAGATACGATACTAGTTATGATCTAGCACTTATAATCATATCAAAAAAATTATATTTGATAATATAAATATAACTTTATTAATTTCTTAACTAAATTCATTAAACAAGTGTCATGTTTGATTATGACGCTGACTCCAATCACCCTAGCTCCCTTGTTGAGACTTGCAATAGATAGAATATTAACGATAGCCGATATTAATAATATGTTATTGGATCAACAGTAAGCTTGGACATTAATATTTATAAATATCTCTTCTTATTTTATTACAAATATCGGGAACGGAAGTTGCCAATGAAATAAACATAAAAATCATCCGATTTCACTTTTTTGTCCCTTTTTATTGTTCGCTTAGAATATTGCATGCTTTTAAAAAAATAATTATTAAAATAAATATTTTATTATTATATTTATATTAATTGATTTTTAGATTTTGAAAATGATTTAGAGAATAAATAATTAATACGAATAAAATAATAAGAAAAAATTCTTAACATGCTCAAAGTGACAAATAAAAATAAAATATATTTTTAATATAATACATAAATAAAAGTAAACATAATGGAGTAGAACTTACAAGTTTATCCTATTTTACTTTTAATATATGGAGCACTAACCTAAAAGATTTTTTTAAAAAAAGACAAATCTACTTTACCTTTTTCGGCTAAATTTGTGAAGACACAAGATTTGGAACGCAACGTATTAAAAATTAAATTATATATAATGATAGCGTAAATATATTTCTTAGATTTTAAGCAGTAACTTTTTGAATATAGGATTAACGGGTATAATTTATTCATGAACAATAAACTTAGGGTCAAATTTGATCTTTTACAACTATAATTTATTCTAACTCTTTTTTTCATATTTTAAAGAGAAAGTTATTTCTTATGACAACTTATAAACTTAAAGTTTTATATATAATGACTTTCTTCAATTCACTTATATGTAAAAATGAAGATTTTTTATAAGAAAAATATAAAATTTAATCGGGTTTGTAAGAATCTACTTAACCAAATATCTTGTTTGACTCATGAACTAAGATGGGAAATTTAATGCGAGTATTCAATTTATATTTTGTATATTTAGTTGATATTATAACTAGTTCTAAAATAAATTTATACCTATAACTTAAT
This sequence comes from Solanum gracilifrons, assembly GCA_029582605.1. NCBI lineage: Eukaryota > Viridiplantae > Streptophyta > Magnoliopsida > Solanales > Solanaceae > Solanum > Solanum gracilifrons. Next base: position 3,122 of record JAJOOH010023061.1, read on the forward strand.
GTTATTTTATCTCATATGAAAAGTGAAAAAAGTTAATCCAAAATAATAAAATCCCAAAATAATAATTTTGAGACTTTTTTATCCATAAACCAAAGTAGCATTGTAGGTGAACATCACAAGCAAATTGCCATAAAATACGAGTTGAAAACTTTGAAAAGTTGTTGTCGAGTGTCCAATTAATTGTGGTGACTTTTTTTTTTTTTTATAAGGAAAAAAAGTAGGCAAAAAAGTTAAATGGAGAAAATTTAAAAATTGATTAGTTTAGGTTGACTATCTGCTTTCGTATCTCTTAAGTAAAAAAGTAAATCAAGAAAGTAAAATAATTTGTTAAGAAAATATCTTACTTGCATTTAATGTTTATATGAAATCAAGAAAGTACTAGCTTATTCAAATTTAGTAACATTTGTGTAATTAAATTATGCATATATGTTTAATTTATCTAAGGACCTACAAATAATAGATTTCAAATGGACCAAACCTAGTGAGTTAATTACAAGTTTTTCAAGATTTAATAGTTTTGATTTAGATATGTTTAAACATTTATTAAACTAGTGTAAAATGAAAATTCATCCAATCTATTTAATGATTTATTATAGACTTTTGAACTTGAATTAATAAAATTCAAATTTTGAATTCTAAAAATCAAGTGATTGTGATTAATATCACAAACTCAATCTATCAAATTTGACGATGGGCCTAACTCACAAAAACTAACTAACAAAAAGAATTATCCAAGTCTTATGAGAAACGCTCATAATTCTCGTCGTTTATCAATATAGGATTCATTCCATATATCAACCCCCCTCGTATGTTCAAATCTAGACATTTTGTTTTCCGAAGTTCTATTTTTACTTGTCTACTACTTTAAACATTAATTATTTTTCTAGACTTAATATCAAATATCAATTAATAAGGATGATATGATAAAATATATTTTCTCTATCCAATAATAATTGCCCACGATAAAAATATTTATTTGAATCATTATTTTTTTAATGATCGTGTAAGTTCAAATTTGACAGATAAATGTGAATCGAAAAAGTAAGAAAAGAAAGCACGTGGTACAAATCTCCTGTAAATTTTCTTCATGTGAGAAACTTCATGGAAAATCAATTCCTCCGCAGCAACTTTCAAACTTTCCTTCAACAAATATTATTTTAATCATGAAAATTAGCTCCGTGCATGAACCATTTTTCTTATAAATACTCCATCTCACCTTTCACCAAGAATGTTCTAAGCTTCCCCAGTTTTCTATCTGTTTTATTTTTTTTCCACTCTCAACAATTTAAACCCATCATCAACAACTAGAAATATGTTTGAAAATATAGATTTTGAAAATGATTATGCCCTTCTTGAATCAATTAAGCTTCAATTACTTGAAGATTGGGAATGGGAAAATCCTGTAACAAGCTCAGATAATTCAACCTCAACTTATAGCCGAAACAATAGTATTGAGTCTAATAATTCCTTATCGAATGATTTTGATTATTCAACTGACAAATTTCTTTCCGATTTGCTTAATGATAATGACGTTGGATGCGGATCGGATCCTGTAATCCCAAATGTAAAATCGGAGCCTGAAATTTGGAATTTCGCGGAATTTGCGGCGGCGACGCAGTATACGGCGGCGGAGGTGAGAGTGGAACCACCACCACAACTTGTAGTGACAGCGCCGCCGCAGACGCTGCTGACGGCGAGGCACTATAGAGGTGTGAGACAGAGACCTTGGGGAAAATTTGCGGCGGAAATTAGGGATCCGGCGAAAAATGGGCAAAGAGTGTGGCTGGGTACGTATGAGACGGCGGAGGACGCAGCGTTTGCTTATGATAAGGCGGCGTTTCGCATGAGGGGTTCACGTGCAATGCTGAATTTCCCACTGAGGGTTAATTCTGGTGAGCCGGAACCCATTAGAGTCAGGTCGAAGAAGTCATCAATGTCGCCGGAATGTTCTTCTTCATCGTCATCGGATAATGCGCCGGGGAAGAGGAGGAAGAAGGTCCCTCAAGTGGTATAAAATGGGTCGGGTCGGTTTTCTCACGGATCAAATATTTGGGCTTGGATAGTTTGGTAAAACGTATGAGATAAATAAAGATATTTTATGAGATTCTAAAATCATCAATTCAATCGCGAGATAAAACTAATCTCAAAATTATTATCTTTTCTCATGTACCTTTCAACCCCTAGAATCGTTTGGTATTATGAATAAGGTATAATAATTTTAGGATAAAATTTTTATTCTACGTTAAATTGGAGGTATTATATAGTCCTTAGATTATTTATTTCATCATTTTAGTTTGAGGAAATAACTTATCTTAGGATTAATTATCTCGAATAGGCATGTGATCCTTTTTTATTTCTTTCTAAGATAGGCCTGTAGTTGAATGAATGAATTTCCATTGTAAAGTAATAACTATCATAATGATGAAATTCTTCTTCTACTTTCTTTTCCAATTAATGCTGTTATTTTCATTGAAAATGGTTAATTATATTTATATTGGTCTAAAGTTGATATCTGTTTGTTGTAATGTTAATATTTTAAACAACGGATAAATATTTAAAATTTAACGATGCAATATCCATTTGCTTGTACAATACTATTTATTTCATCATGCTAAATAGTAAATTGAATATTTTTTCTTAATTGTGATGGCTTTAGTTTTTATCGCATTTTCAACAAACTGAACTGAAAAATACACAAAAGAAGAAGAAAATAGATTACAGACAGTGGGTCACCCCCGAATGTTATCGGGAGCGCTATGTCTAAATAGCAAAGGCGAATTCAGAATTTGAAGATTTTGGATGGTTGCTCTAGTTTGTACGAGTAGCACAAGGGCACTATTAGGGCTGTTCATGGTTATAGTTAAAAAATCAAATCAAACCGCGATTCGAACCAAACCGATTAAAAAAACTGATATTTGGTTTGATTTGGTTTTAAATATTGAAAAACCGATATTATTTTGTTTGGTTTTGGTTTTACTAAAAAATAACTGCAAAAATAACCAAACCGAACCGATAAATTATATATATAAATTTTATAATTATTTATATATCATTCATAAATAAAATATAAATATTTTGTTAAATTTTAGGTAACTTAAGTCTTTAACTTTACCATTTTTCTCTAGCCTAACACTTAAATTTTAGTTCATCTATTACAATCATAAGTCCAAGTCCATTAAAATTCATTATTTTAGTCTTTACCTATCATACTTTTCATAAGATAGTTCCACCTTCTCTTAATTGAATCACTTTGTTCGTGTAATGATAACTTTAGTATTGTTTAATTGCTTAATTGAACCGACAATAGTTTTTCATTGGATTGCTCATGTAATAGGTGTTTGTGTCTATCAAGATACGTATGTCCTCAAAAATTTATTACTTTCAAATTGGAAAAACCAGAAAAATTGAACCAAACTGAACCAAACCGTCAATAACCAAACCGACGGTTATTTTTTTCGTTTGGTTTGGTTTTACATATTAAAAAACTGACTAGATTGGTTTGGTTTTGGTTTTAACCAATAACCGATCCAAACCGAACCACGAACACCCCTAGGCACTACTATGCTACTGTTAATTATGTACTAATTTTTGTTAGTTTTTCAAGATATATATACATGATTTTTTTCAAAGTTAACGGGGCCACGTGCACCCCAACCTATATATGTGGGTCTGCCTCTATCGAATGGATCCTACAGAGCACGATCCGAATTTAATTGAAACTCCTTCAAAAATCGAATGAAACAAATAAATTATAGATTATTACAAAAAGATGACGGGTCTCAATAACTCTTGTTGTCGTTGCTTATTCAATTTGCAATTAGGATTGTGTCACTAGGCAGTATCTTATTCAACTCTTTCTTTGTCCACTTGATGATGTAACACCCAAAATAGACCAATAACAGTATAGCACAAGTCATTTTGGTCGATAAGTTTATAAATTTTAAATTTATTTTCAATTAGCTCGTTTAGTCAATTGAATTTCCTAAAATAAATACAAAAATTATCAAGTTTGTTCGAACTTATACGTAATATTGTAGCTCCACCGTTAGAATACGAACGTCACCCAAAAATGGTTCACAATTAGAAATTGAGTTTTATGTATTTTATGATAGAATATGAAAAATCCTATTGAGAGTATTGCTACTTAATTTTTTTTTGTATAATTGTGAATTCAGATTTAACCGAATCTCTCTTAAAGCAGGTGACATTTGTTAGATGTCACATAGAAAGTTTACTAGTCATAACCTAATATAATACTAAAAAAAATCCATTATTAATACAGCTCACATTAATATGTGTATGATTGATCTAGGCTAATTAGTTGTCAAATCATCAATCAAATTTTAAAATATCAGGACTGAAAATCCGCAATAATCATGATTTATTCTTGAGGTTTAATTGGTAGAGGTCCAAAAAAATATTTGAAGTTGAATAACATTTGAAAGTAGGTGCGGGCATTCAAACAGATCGAATTAATTAATTAAACACAAATAAGTTTGGATTAAATCAGTTTTGAAATTTTTGATTCAGAATTGATTGGTTTTGTAATTACATGGAATTACTTGAGAAAAGATGATTAGATAAGACATGCCGTAACTTCATATTACTGATGACGTAATTTTAGATAGGAAGAATTGGAGATCTTGTATTACGATAGAAGGTCTAGTTCTTGCCATAAGTTGTTTATTATGTTTCAATTATCACATTGTTTTGTTGTTGTTATTGTTTCTTTCTTGTAGACTTTACATCGCTTTTCTTATTAACCGTTCTGCTTTCTTTAATATTTTCTTCTTCACTTACTTGAGTTTGATGCACTTGAGCCAAAGGTCTTTCGAAAACATCATCTCTACCTTCACGCGTCAGTGATAAGTAGATAAGATCTACGTATACTCTAACTTTTTTCAGACGCCCCCTTAATAAGATTTCACTCGATATTAAATAATTTTGACTTTTTAGATCACTTAGTTAATCTCGACCGTAAGGAAAATTGCAGTCAATTTAAGTAGTAATTGTAGTAGGTATTAAAGTAAAAGTATGTCTAGAAAGTTATTTTAAATTAAAAAGAAAAACAACATTTTCTTTTATCAAATATTATTTATTAATTTATTATTAATAAATAAAAGTGAACCTCAAAAGCAGAAAAGTATAAGTAAAGAGAGATAAGTCTTGGTATACTAAATTACTAATTCTAATTAGGTAATGTAAACATTACTGGTTCTATTTACATCTTGAGTTTCTTTAATATAGAAATTACTTTTTTCTTTCTTTTCTTTTTGACTTTCTTGCGATGAGACAACTTGAAATAGCTATCGATCGAAGTTTTGTAAAAATATTATCAATGAATCTAAATTTATTTTTTTTAACCATAAGGATAATCCGCAGTCGCTATCAACCTCTGCCTTTCGGGTGAGCACTTTGTGCGCACTAGGTAAACTCCTGCCCCATCAACCTTTGCCTTTCGGGTGAGCACTTTGTGCGCACTAGGTAAACTCCTGCCCCACTTTGTAATAGTCTGCGAACCACACCAAAGATGTAAATCGTATTAAGTGAGTCCTATCCAACAAATTCGACTCAGAAGACATTGAATGGGGGATCGATCTTGGGTCATCTGTATGGATGACCGTCCTCCAAACCAACTGAGCCATCCCGAAAGATAGTGAATCTAATTTCGATCGAAGGTAATTGTGGCCTAACTAGTCTTCAACAGAAATCTACAATCTTCATTTATTATTAGATATAAGTAGATGTTTTAGTCATTATAAAAACTTTTACACATGAATAAAGTCAATAACACACAAATCAAGTTATCCAACTTCCAGAGGTGAAGACTTAATCTCAAAATACTTTGTTCAAAGATTTCCAATTAATATACAGTTAATCATTGAAATTGTCAGAAACTTGAATTAAGAAAAGTGTTTGTCCCTATTTTAGAATGTGAAAAAAGGATTTTAAATGCTTAGACCTACATAAACATAAGCTAATAGAGGATAATATTAATTAATTATACTTAAACACCACTCAAGCTTATTCCCATTAAGTGTTGCAGATTTGCCAGGCATTAATTTATTTATCAACATATATAAAATCCTATTGACTTTCTAGAAGCTGACTACAATTTCTAGAAAGCAATGATTAAGAGTGAACTTGAATTTTGCTTGACATGTTCATGATGTCAATATAGTACTAAATCTCACACGGAGTATTACAATGTGAAATTTTGTAAACTACACATAATAAAAATATTACATTATTGATTCAACTCAACAATAACAACAACAATAATATACTAACTATCCAGAGTTGTGTAGAGTGGTAAGTACTCCTTCATTCTTAATCAAATTTTTTTGATTTGATTCCCCTTGGATACAAAGTGCCTTTGTTAGGGAGCGTTGCACCTTTCAATCGGGGATTTTTTTGTGTGAATCCAGATTTAGTCGAGCTCCAATGTAGATGCCGAATATCGGGTGAAATATAACAATAATAAAAAGAACCTTCACGTCCTCCTATCAAAGGTCTTTTTTTTTTTAAAAAAGTTCAAGCTCTCGATGCCATGTCATGTCTGATCACCTCTCTGATCTCCAAAACTTTTTCGGCCTATCTCTATCTGACTACCTCTCTTCCGACCCTCTAGCATTAGATCACCTCTCCGATCTCCAATACTTTTTTGGCTTATCTCTGTCTCTCCTCTGATCCTTTAGCATTAGCTTCTCATATCTCCCCTCTAGGGTTTCTTTTTATACATCTCCTCTTAATATGCTTAAATAATTTATTCTCGCCTTTTATATCTTTTCATCACATAGGATACTCCCATCTTATCTTGAATATTCTTATTCAAGATCATATCTTTCTTAGTAAGCTCACAAATCCATCTAAATACAACTTTAATAAACCTTTACTATTAAGTTTTTAAGTAGAGATTAAACTTTCAACATTAACCACCAAAGGTACTGAATTTTTTTTGCCGTTTAAAAATGCTTAATTAAGACCTAAATAAGCATAAACCAATGGGAGATTTTGTATTATTATTATATAAGTTGTCATTGTAGTAGTTCATTAAATTTTTTATTAAAACACTCAAAATTCACTACATTCAGTATGTTCACATCTTTGTATTTTTTTTGCTGACATACATCTTTGTGGTCATACTGGGATTGAAAATTAATTGCTTCTCCTCTGAAAATATTTTATAAAGTAAACTACTGAACATGCCGAACATTAATGCAATAATAATAAGTTCTTTTGACTTTCTAGAAGTTTACCTACATATTCTAGAAATAATTAGAGTTAATTTATTGAGTTTTTTTTTTCTATTTGTGAATCTAACATGTTCGACTATAATATATTGGTTCAAGTTGTTCCATTTTATTATTCGATCAGGTTAGCATTATTATAATTTCTTGTCTCATATAATTATATCATCATTGTTTTTGTAGACAACTTCTAGAAGCAGAATAAATTGTTTAAAAATGTTTCCCTTTCTTTTATGAGGAACTTTCACATATAGCCACTCAAAAATGGTTTATTTATTCTCCATAGCTATAGTTTAATAATTACAATTCGTAGCTACATATCATAGGAAGGAGAGCGGCAAGCGAGACTGGGAGAGAGAGGAGAGAGGCGAGCGAGAGAGGGCAAAGAGTGGGAGAGAGGTGAATTGTATATGTATATCGATTAGATAATTGTATATTATACATATGTATTTGTATATATGGCAAGCGAGATTGGGAGCGGGAGGAGAGAGGCGAGCAAGATTGGGAGAGGGAGGAGAGAGGTGAGCGCGATTGGGAGAGGAAGGAGAGAGGCGAGCGAGAGAGGAAGGAGAGTGGGAGAGAGGTGAATTATATATGTATATCGGTTAGATAATTGTATATTATACATATGCATTTGTATATAGAGTAAATTTTAGGTTTAGCAAACATAAACATCATATTTGTATGCTATGACTATAGTTTGTATAATTGCGCTCCATATCAAACTTTATGTTTGGTATGGAGTATCAAACATAAACATCATATTTGTATGCTATGACTATAGTTTGTATAATTGCGCTCCATATCAAACTTTATGTTTGGTATAGAGTATCAAATTTGTATAAATCGCTGGCAGCCTCTCATTTGTATAAATCGTTGACAGCCTCTTGTTTGTAAAAATAGCTGGTAGCCCCTTAATTCAATTTTATGTGTTTGTATATCTGCATGAAATTTGAATTTGTATACAATTGAATCGAAATAAAATGAGTGTATATATATCAAATCTCTCTCTCGCTTTATACAACACAAATAATACATTATAATTTGTATAATATGTGATTGTATAAAGCGAGAAAAAGAGAAAGGTAAAAGAGAACTGGGCAGGGGAAGATCTGTTTTTGTATAATTATAAATGTAATGGACAAAAATATATGTATTTGTATATACAGTTTTCTCTCGCTTTATACAAACACAAACACATTCTATACATTTGTGTTTGTATAAAGTGAGAGAGGCGTGGGAGAGATTGGCGAGTGAGAAAGGGAAAGTGGTGAGCGAGAAAGCTGGGGAGAGAGGGGAATGACAACTGTTTGCTACGGGTTACAATTAAATCAAACTGTGTTTATAACATTTAATTTGAATGAATAATTAGCTATTTTATACAATTTTTCCCTTGTATATATGGCAAGCGGGATTGGGAGAGGGAGGAGAGAGGCGAGCAAGATTGGGAGAGAGGTGAGAGAGGCGAGTGAGATTGGGAGAGGGAGGAGAGAGGTGAGCGAGAGAGGGCAGAAAGTGGAAGAGAGGTGAATTGTATATGCATATCGATTAGATAATTGTATATTATACATATGATATGTATTTGTATATTCTGACAAATTATATGTATACAACCATGGCTAATTATACAAACTCGAAGCCAACCCACGTAATTAATGTATAATGTTAGTCGCGAGTGGTAATTATAGCAAACTATAACTATGATGAGTAATTAAATAGTATAAGTTTGCTTAACCGCGTAATTTTCCCTATTTGTATTACAAAAAACCGGACCTTAGGGTGTATTCTCCACACACAAGCCCAACACTAATTTTTGTTTGAATCCAAGTAATAATTCGGTTTATCCATAAATAAAAGCCCAATATGTTAATCTTTTGATCCAAGAGGTATCACAATTATTTAAGTAGAGTCCAAAATACTTTTCGGTTATATATTTTAAAAAATAGCCACAACAAGTTTTATCGTAACGGAATACACATGTCATAATCTTATTCACCGACCCGACATTTATTAAATATCGGATCGACGGATAAAATTGTGCCAACTGCCACGTGCCCCTATTTAGTCTTTTGTACGGTTAAGTTCATATGTGCTTTAGTTTTTTGACGTGAGGGGCACCAATGTCCTAAAAATATGACGGAAGGTATCTGCATATATCAATTACGATAGTTCGGAAGTAAAATTATCCTTTTTCCCATTTTCAAATTAACAACGATGTATTTAAGATTATAAATTTTAAAAATCTTTTCTTTTTTAAATTTCATACCAAATCAAATTACGTTATATAGTACTAAATAAAAATGTATTTTATATAATCTGATAATTTATAAAAAGTTTATTTCAGGATATATAAAAGTTAAAACTCTTTTGTTTGGCAGTAATCTAATTCAAATTTTCTCATTTTCTGAAACTGGTCACAGACTATTGAAATGCGGGACGATTTCTTTTTAACATTGTTTGAATTTGAATTCTTGTATATGTGTCTAACCTTATTTTTGAAATGACATTTTTAATAGATTTTTCATCCTATTGTTAATGATTTAAACTTAAATTTTTTAATTAAGAATAAAAAAATCTTAAACTATTCCGCAAGAAAGAAAAAGATAAAATCGCATGACTTGAATTTTCAGGAGAGAAACATGCAACTCGGAGCTTGAATTCATATCACAATTTTAAAATAAATAAATATGTATTTTAAATTTTTTATATCAAACAAAATAATATCACGTAAATTGAAGGATAATTTACATAAATTCCACTGATTTAGAAGTTTATTACTTTGATACACTCTAATTTGTAGTATTATGTATCTCATTAGATTTTGGTGTAACCAGATATGTTCATATACGTTTGAATACATATATCTCGAGATACATGAGTCAACATTATATGTAATTTATTCTAGATACATTGTATTCAGGTGAATTCACATGTCTGGAGTACATATAACAAGTTTCATATAAATACATGTATACATAACAAATTTTGCTCACCATCATTTCATTTCATGTGCTTGTCTCTTTCCCAAGTTTAATTTATCTGATATCAAATATAAATGTATCTATATCCTTAAATTCTCTTGATTAACATTATCACTACCATCAAATTTATGTCAAAAAAATGGAGTTTTGTTGATAATATCGCCAGGAAATACATTCAAAAGATCCAAGTAAGCCAGCTAGCTTTATTTATTTAGAATAAAAATCAGTTTCAGTTTCCACCCAAAAAAAAAACAAAAAAACGTGTCAGTCCGCAAACACATGCAACCTCACATTCTTACACGTAATCGCCATGCAACAATACTCCACTCTCTTTCTCCACTATATTTACTCTCCTTACTTAATTAACTCTCCATTCATCTCTTTAAACAAAAAAAAAACCAAGTAATAAGAAAAAATTCTGTGTTTTTTTGAAAAAAAAGAAAAAAATGTCTCAGATTCAACCAGGTAGGCATGAGCAGAACCAGCAGCTGTCACGTCAAGTGGCTAAAACCACTACGGCGGTGACGGTGGGTGGGTCATTGATGGTGTTATCCGGGTTGACCCTTGCTGTAACTGTAATTGGACTTGTTGTAGCAACGCCTTTGTTGGTTATTTTTAGCCCGGTTCTTGTACCAGCTGCTATTACCATTTTCATGATAATTGGTGGCTTGTTGGCTGCTACTGGGTTTGGTGCTACTGCTACTTTTGTTTTCTACTGGATGTACAGGTACATTACAGTCACGGATATAGCAGCATTTCAAATGTTACTTTTGTGCCAAGTTTGATTAAGCATGGAGTTCATTTTTTTTGTTGAAAAAAAGTTACACAACTTGTTTGGGCATGGAGTTTAATTTTTTTTTTTAAAAGTTACACACTATGTTTCAATTTGTTTGTATTTATTTCTTTTATAATTTGTTTAAAATGGTGTCTTTTTTTTTTTATTCGACAATTTTTTGATTTCAACTTTCAACCTCACATGTTTATAATTATATATAAAATTAAAGAACATTTTGGTACACACGGCATATATTTAATTTAATATTTTGTGGTTTAAAAGTTCTATTTACTTTTAAAACTCCGGAGGGAGTACTTTAATTTCTATGTTTTGATTTGATACGGCATTTAAGAATTGATTTTTCGGAACTTTGTAATTTTAAGCGGTGCCATAACATTTCTATAGCTCTAACTAAAGCTTGTCTAAAAGGGAAAAATGGTGAAATTATTCAAAAAAAATTATGTGATACATTGATCAGACAGTGGCACATAAATTATAGGAAAATTACACTGACCATTTTGAATATTTGATCCTCTCTTTGAAGTTGGAGATCAAAAGTTCAAGATCACCCACGTTCGAATGAATGTACCTTCAAATTTAAATTCGGAATCGGTGTTATGGTTGCAGGTACACTACTGGGAAGCATCCAATTGGGGCGGATAAGCTAGATTATGCAAGAGATAGACTAGCCCATGCGGCACATGATATTAAGGAGAAAGCTGAGCAATTGGGACATCAAGCCCAGCAACAGGTTAAGACTACTACTTGAAAGAGTCTTTAACATCATCAAAGTTTGTTCAAGGAAGAAAATGCTGCTGCTTGTTGCATGCAACTTGTACCTTTTTCAATTTTAATTTGTCTTTTTCTCTTAGTTCTTCTGTGTTGGGAGTGTAAGTCATGTGATGTTGGTTTGGATTTTGTGGCAGAGTTTATGAATGGTGTTGTAACAGCATTTGTTGTATTTGGCGTAATTGTTTACTTCTCTTTCGTCCTTTTGTTGCATACATGATACACCTTTCAAGTTTAAGATATGAACTTGAAATGAAAAATGAATATCAAGCTCGAGACATCAACAAAGGCAGAACCATTTCAAAATCAAATATGCATAGAAGAATAGAGCATATTTAGTAGTTCTTATAACGGAAGTATAAAAAATAAAAGAGCAGTGTAAAGTTTTAACACTTATCTTAGAAGCGATTATTTCTTCTGTGATTCCTATGCCATCGCTGTATCTTTTTCCATCTCATCATAAGTTTATGCTCCAACTTTAAAATGATTTTTGCAAGCCATTTCGGGTTTCCAGTTGAAATTATGAAATATATTATGGATAATCCAATACATAGTCCACTTGCGTAGCCCATAAGAGCAGCTTTCCAAAAATCATCCAGAAATTCGGAATTGCTTTCTTTATCTGGAGAGGATGTTGTGTCTATTACACCATCATTAGTACCACAACCTTTCGAAATTGGGAATCCGCGTAAGCCATCATTGCCTGCAAATGAACTGTTCTCAAAAGTGTGAACTTGAGGTCCTTGAGGGATGCATCCTTGGAGATGATTGTGGGAGAGATTTAAGAACGCAAGAGACGTAAGAGAAACCAGTTGTTGTGGTATCTCTCCCGAAAGTTGATTTCCCGATAGGTCCAATGATTCAACTGAAGATAAATCTCCGAGTGATGGAGGTATTTGACCTTGCAATCCATTATGAGATAAGTTTAACACGTGAAGTGCAATGAAATCTCCCATGACACTTGGAATTGGTCCTCTGAATTTATTACTTGAAAGATCGATAGCTGTGTAAATCGTCAAAATTCTAACAAGTTCAAGCATCATTCCCTTGGATACAATTGTTACAGAATCTTGGTAGTACTCGTCTCCAAGGTACACCGGTGCCTTCATTGTTCGATTAATTGTCCTCATGGCTTTCAAATGTTGAAACAAACTTGTTGGCAAGGTTTCTGTTAAGGCATTGTAAGCGACATCTAAGATTCGAAGCTCAGGAAACAAGTTCCTCATCCTTGATGTTCCGATGGGACCATGAAATCTGTTTGATCTCAAACTTAAAACTTGCAGCTTTGGTAGAGTTGCCAACCACATGGGGAATGTGTCGTTGAGGTGATTATTTCCTAGATCAAGAACTTGCAACTCCTTGCAATTGGCTAAAGATCGTGGGAGTTTCCCCTGTAGCTTATTGTCATGCAAGTTGAGGCTCCTAACTTGTGAACTTCCAATGCCAAAAGTTGTTGGAATTGTCCCAGACAGATTGTTCTGATGCATATCAAAAACCTCGAGGCTACTACTGACATTACCCAAGCATTGTGGTATCTCTCCCATCAAGTTGTTTTTCGCCAAATCTAGGACTTTTAGTGATCTCAAATTGCAAACAGATGAAGGAATTTCCTCACTAAGATTATTGTTTGACATGAACAAGTATTGTGTGGAATTTGGTAGAATAGGAAGTGACCCTTGAAGAAAATTGGACCGCAAATCAATTATATATAGAGAGGGATAAGAAATTGAGTTTATATTTGTTGAGTTCATATCTGTCAACATATTGTGGGACAAGTTAAGACGGTCCAAGTTAAGCCAAATAGGCCATGCCCAATCTGGAATTCTTCCCTGAATCTTATTATTCGAAAGATTCAAGTCCCAAAGTTTCTTTACTGGTCTTAGAAACTCCAATTCTTTTACTTCACATGCGGCCAATCGCAAACTATAAAGAGATTCTGGCAAAGTAAAATTAGCCCTGTTCTCATTGGTTAATGAGAAACGATTATATGAAAGATCAAGACCCTGAAGATTTTTGATGTTTGAAAATAAGTTGACATCCACGTTGCCACTAAAATTATTTGATGAAAGATCAAGCCACGTTAGATTCACAAGGTTTTGAATTGACTTGGGAAGACGGCCTTGCAGCTGATTATTGTTTAAATCAATAGATCTTAGTGAATTGGACTTGAAATCCTCAAGATGACCAGAAAAGTGGTTACCACTCAAGTCTAACTCAATTAGTGATGGAAGGGAGAACATACCGGATGGTATTGTACCATTCAGGGAGTTACCTCTAAGGTATAAGGACTCTATGCGAGTGAGATTTGACAGAGAAAAGATTTCAGAAGGAATTTCACCTGAGAAATGCGAGTCAGAAAGATGAAGATGGGTCAACCTTGAAAACCTTCCAAATGCAGGTGAAATGTGTGAAGAAGAGAAGTCATTCATAGAAAGAATGAGCTTTTTCAGATGAGAGAGTTGGAATAAGCTACTATTGGAATCAATCACTCCAACAAGTTGACTGCAACTGACGTCAAGCTCAATAACATGGACACTCATCTCATCGCATGTTACTCCATCCCATAAGCAGCAATCACTACTCGTATTCCATGAACTCAATTTTGAAAAATTGTAATGACAAATATCATATAAGGGATCAATAGTAAGTGATTTCTTGAAATTTAGAAGGGAAATGCTTTGATCTTTAGGGCACAAAGATGAAGAAAAAGCAATTTGACAGAGAAAAACAATTAAGGGCACAGCTGAGAGTTGCATGTAGCCCATGTTTGAATTAAAAAAAGAGTTGGCACTGAAAATTTGAGGAATCTATGCAAATATATAGAGGGGAAGAAATCAAGTTTTTTAGTCAACGTTGCTGCAAAGTCTCTGTGCTTGATAAAGTAATATATTACAAAAAAAAGAAGAACAATGTGAAAGGAAAGACAATTAAGAGCACAGCTGTAGACCATGTTTGAATAGAAGAGTTCAAAAGTCAAGGGTAGGTTTGGATAATCAATTATACTATTGCAAGTTGTTCACTTATACACATATAGTGAGTACTTGCTTAATATTCACTTTTCATGTAAAAGTTTTACGTGTTATATATCTTCAAAAGACCAAATAAGTGAGTTTTTTTGTAGACTCCCAAACATGCAGGATTCTAACTGATCTTAACAGGTTAAAGAATTCATATTGCGGTGGATGAACCTCAGTTTGAGGTCTGAAATTCGGGAATTTCGACCAATTTTCCCCAGTATCCAAGCTAACTTTCGGCAGCCTTAAAAGGAAAAAAAAAAAAAACAAGGAAGGTTACCTGTAATAGGCTACTTGGAGTAGATGCACCATGTGAAATTGGTCAGGACCAACTTCCATCAAGTTCATAGAGTTGTTCTGCAATGTGACAAGTTTATGCAACTTCTTGTCTTCTGTAATGATAGCTTAAGGTTCAAATCTAGGTTGTTAAACCATAAGGTTAATAGAGTTGATAAGGTTTATATGCAGACCATAAAGAGTCATAAAGAGAGAGAGAGAGAGAGAGTGTGTGTTACCATCAACACATGTGAAGTAGATGAAATGGGTGTCTATATTTTCAGAAGCCTGCAAAAAGAATGCACTGATTGTTGCATACTATAATGCACTTGATTGTTAAAATAACCATCACTTTCACTCTACAAAAGCTGATATAGAGGAGGTTCATGCCGTTAAAACTTCATAAGAATCACTCTATTTGGATCCACACACTCAAAGTGGTAGAAAAACAGGGTGAAGTTCGAGCAGAAGGATGGGTTTGCTATCTTTATAACCAAAGTCTAAGCAGAATAACCAACTATGTTCATGTGAGCAAACAACAAATATTACCGACTTTGAACTGAGATGGCCACAAATTTGCCAATGATTTTGTACAACTTATAAAAGATAATACTTGAATGCCACATTTTCTTCATGCCTACAACCTTTGTGCTGAGGTTTCTCAGTTAAATACACATACTTTATAGAATGGGAGTGTATCAAAAACAATGCTGAATATTGTAAGATGCAATCACCAGAGACAAAAAAAAGAACGGTTGTTTTCTTTATCTACTGCCCAAATCAATTCAACAGTTATGATTCTTAAGGAGCTACATTGCAATGAATGTACTTTTTCTGCTGTTCCTTTTGCACCAAAAGAGCGCCTATGTAACAGATAGCAGTAGCACCAGCTATATAAAAGATAAAAGAACTATGAACTTAAAGATGCAGCAAATGCAACCATACAAAAGGTTTTCAGTCGTCGTCAAAATTCTTTAAATCAGAAAGAGCATCTATTTTGCACCGTACAGCTACAGCAAGCTACCAGTCTACCACTCTCCACTTGCGTGAACCCTTCTTCTCACCAAAGAAGGTTAGTAGTCTTCCTCAACATTATTCAATAACACCAAAAGATAAAATACTTCTGTCACAAAGCTTAGCAGGTTTAACCCTATTACCCTACCATCATCCACTTTCCTGAATTATTTCTCAACTCAAGACACTAGCTCTTCGGAGCTAGTATTTAGTACCCTCCTCTGACTTCTTCATTTACTCTTCCTAGATCATATTTTTTCTTCAGGATGACGAGTGTATTATTGTTTTTTTTTTTTTTTGATGACAAGGAAAACCCGCAGCCGCTACCCTTTGGTTGCGCATAGGGTAAAACCCCCGCTCCTATGCAATAGCTCGCAAACCACATAGGAGAGGTAACCCGCACTAGGCAAGCCTGGTGCGACGAGCTCGACCCAGAAGGCAAACCCCTTGCTTTCGCTGGCAAGGGGTTTCGAATTTGAGACCTCCAACATGGAAGTCCCAAACTCAAACCACTGGGCCACCCCGAAGGGTGATGACGAGTGTATTATTGGATAACTGAAGCAGGTAATGTCTCATACCTGGCGATAGTATTTGTTCTCTTCATGTTCGAAGTGTACCAAAGGAAAAACCAAACATCACAGTCGAAGTGAGGTACGAGGTATACTTGAAGATGCTAACCCTACAATAAGGGGCTGTTATTTGTCCTCTTAATTAGGTTGTCATTCTTATCACCATGTTGATAATATCCTATGAGCAAGAGCAACTACTTGGTTATTTTTACCTGATGCAAGTCAGCCCTAAATTGCACTTCAAGATTGGTTTCCAGTCAGTTGTGCAAAGAAGACTTATAGTCAGACTCTATGTTTTTCTTGAATCTAGTCAATTGACCTGAATTCTCAAAGTATATTCATGTTCTTTTTTTCTCCTTTTTCCAAAATCTAAATCTTAGATCAGAACTTTAGAGAAGGTCTCTGTAGACTGCTAAAACAATATACATCACTATAGCTATGAAACAATATATTCCCATAAACGCAGCATAACATATCTTTACTCATCCAAAAAGACAGAAAAGCTATGAAACAATGAAAGAGAAACTTGTGCCACACAGAATATGAACTTAACAAAGTGATGTAGAAGGATACTATTTTTTTTTTTTGATAACCAAGAAATCCGTCTGTGACCCGCCTTTTGGACCAATCACAGTTTTCTGAACTCGGTGGATAATGGGCCCGCCCCTCTACCCTTCTCCACTTAAATACCGGGCTTCGCTTTGCATGGTGTGGGGCTTGAACCTGCGACCTAAGCCACAAATCCTCCACCTTTTGCCACTTGAGCTAGGCCTTGGGGGATACTATTTTTTTCAATCAGGTTACAGTCCATTTCAAAGAGCACAAATGAAGTGCATCTACCCATGTCTTGTAAATTTGACACAGGCACATTAAGGCAAAAGAAAGGTGTGATTAACCCAGTCAATCACAGTTAGTGCCACGTCATAAAGATCTCTCCCTTTTTCCTTTTTTTTTTTGAAAATGGTAAAAGTTTCCATTTCTGTAGAACTACATAAGGAACTCAAATAATACTGACCTATCCCTATAATGAGTCTAAGACATCAATGATAGAGACAGTATCATTAGAGTAAATCTGATTACACCAAAAACAAGAGGTCAAAATACAATTTAGTTTGACTTGTTGCATACTACTCTCCCTATTCTCAAAAACTCTAAGGTTTCTCTCTTTCCATATTGTCCACCAAATAGTGGCAGGGACAATTCTCTGGTCACTTCTGTTTTTTGCAAAGGACAATTCTCCTATTGAAAATCTTATGATAAAGCCTCCTTGCCCAGGTGTAGACAGCTTGAACGGTTTCACTTAATGCAAAGAAAAGCAACACATAGAGAAGGAAAAATCCAAGATGGATGATTAAATTTGTTAACATAGAAGAGAATACAAGAGTAATACACATGAAATATCAATTCCAAATATTTGATATAATAATTTTTTTATAGAATATTAACAACTAAATTGCAATTGAGGCGCCGTTAATCGAATAACAACAACAAGAGCTCTAATAGGAGGGACTGTTACCTTTGTCAAAAAAAAGAGCTCTAATAGGAGGGCCTCCCATGAGTTGTAGGGTAAGGTTGTCAACATATGAAGACCTTGAGGAAGTTTGTGCAAATCAACTTTTGGTTCAAAAGCTAGAACACAAAAGTGATGCTTCACACGAACAAAGTGACCAAGTTCTATGAGGTTGGTTTTGCAAATAAATCTAGACTCCTTAGCCGACATACAAACATATAGGTCGTGGACATAAGTTGAAACAACAGGGCATGACAAGAATTGACCAGAATACTGCAATGATCTTATACCAGAGCCCCCATCAACAGAAATTGTCAAAATGTGAGAAAATTTACGTATTAAATAATCCATAGCTTGATAAGGGAAGCAAAGTAATAAAAAGATCAACAAAACTAAAATACAATACTTCCCAAGGAAGTTCACGGGTTTCAATATTACAAGACATGTGATAATGGGCAATTTGACAGTAAAAGCAAAAAAAAAAAAAAATCCAATGTAGAAGATTATTTCTATAACCACAGGATATGACTGATTAAATGATGTTTCAAAAGTGTACAAGAAATAGAAAAGAAGTGTTGTCATATGTTTAAGATGGTACAACACATATCTGTGTCCCTAGATTTTCAAACTCCAATCTTTCGTCTTTAATTCGGCAACGGTGCGTACTTCAAAGGAACTTCTCAAGAATGACATTTAGCATAAACACTTCCTCATTGTTGGTAGTATATTTATAACTGCACTTGAAGAATTTGGTTTTCTTGCAAGAACACTAACAGATTTCTATATAAGTCTTCAACCACCTTCTAGAATTGTATACTATCCTCAGTTGTCTGTTTACCATAACAAAATCTTTTGAACTACATACTTGTGAAGTAATTGCTCAATTGTGGTAATAATGCATCTAAGTTTTGAATGTCTCAGCAGAATTAGTGTGCAGGGCCTTAAATCAACTAGAAACAAAGTCAAATGTTAATCACACTTTATGCTGGTTCAATAGATTCATTTGTAAGAAATTTGTTCACCCCCACTTCTTTCCTTTTATTTTGTGTGAGTGTGTGTGTGTGTGTGGGGGGGGGGGGGGATA
>JAJOOH010023062.1:0-17668 GCA_029582605.1 Solanum gracilifrons
GTAATATTCTTTTGATAGTTGTTTTAATCTGAATATTTCTTTAATATTATTTATGATATATTCTAGATATAACATATCTTGGGTTCTTCGGTACATATATAAATTTTCCTCCATTAATTGTTCTAATAGTTTTATATTTTCCATAGATTCTATTCAATATTGTAAATATTCGTAGTTCATTTTAATCTAAATTTATTTCTAAATCATACCATTCTATTCTTTCGAAGTCTAAATCGTGTAGGTCTATTTCATACCATTGTTGATTTAATATATCTTCTGATTCATTATCATTAAATATTTTTTTCCATATTATTCTTCTTAATTCAATTATTTCTATATCTTTAAGTATATATTGCAAATGTAGATTTCTAGAGAAAGAAAGAATCATTTGTACTACATTAACAATATTACCAACTTAAACAAAATAGATTTTGAATTCAGACAAGCAAAAAATGCCCAACTTGAGGATAAAAACTAGAAAGATAAAACAGAACATCAGGGAAGGGGAGGAAGACATCATCATAGGACTATAGGTGAAGGACGCAACTCATGCTTCAAGATAGATTCAAATCATAACATCATAGATATTACATCAATTATGGAGGTGTAAGTAAATCAAGCTAGAAAGGTACTCGAGAAGAAAAATGGTAAATAATTACATTGACACAAAAGGTTCTTGGATCTGTGAGATCCAAAAGAGGAACACTCTCACATAAATCACCAGATATATATACAACAAAAGAAAGACAAAAGATCCTTACCGATTTGAAGAGAAAAATCTCCTCAGAGTTGCTACGACATTTACTACAACATCAAAGGCAACTTAGTAATGAACTAATAGAAGGAAGATGATGCAGAGGAGAATAAGGTATCACAAACTAGAAGTAAAGCACAACTCTGAAACCATCATTGTAGATCTGAAGCTTTCATCATATTTCAAAGTCTGCAGTCAAATAGAAAACCCTTGGTTTCCATACCTGATTCGGGTGTGGACCAATGTGATTATGTTGGAAGTTTCTAGATAGGATCAAACTTTATTTGTTTTTAATTTTGCCTATTTCTAGTTGGGCTAGTCACTTTTGGGACGGCCTTTTGATGGACTTTGTCTTGTTAATAAATAAAAGGCCTAATAATAGACCATAAATTTTTTTAACTAATAACATTTTTAAAAATAAATAAAGAGAACTTTTGAATTTCGTAGTCTTCAACTAATGATATATTTAATGTATCAAAACTTTATTTAATTTTGCGATCTTAACATGCCATATGGGATGTTAAAAATAAAGAGTTACCAAATTAGAAAAGAGACATTTTTTTTCAAATAGACAAAAATTAATATAAGACAAACAAATAGATACAGAGAATACTCGTTTTGAGTCTCCACCTTAACATAAAAACTATATCATCTATCTTTCGTGAAAAACTATGATCTTATGTAACTCTATTAATTCAAGAAAAGAAATATGGGTATTGATAAGCATGTAAAGAACCTTAAATAGTCAATTCTGCATAATAGATAAATAATATAGTGTAAAATAAACAGACTGGTGTATTATTTTTTATATTGCTTTAAGTGGCACATTTTACTCAAAAAATATAATGTTTCATTTACTTCGGAATTCAAAGTCATGATAAATATTTCTGTCACTATTATTTATTTTTAATTATGTTTTATTTGTTTACGAAGTAAATTACTTATATATTTAAAAGTTACATGAAAAAAAGATTATTACTTTTCAGATATAATAAAACTAAATAAATTATTTTTTACATTTCTCATTTGAAAGAAAACCTATATTTTCTGGATATTAAACTTCAAAGTAGAGTACCATTTATCAGAAAAATATGTTTAATCTATTTTCTAACCAACCATTTTTTATCCAATTTACTTTAACCCTATGAATGATGAGTGAGGTGAATTATTACTCATTTATGTTATAATCTTTCTAATCCACCCAAATTTAATCCAACCCACCCATTTTTCATCACTACTCTCGATTATCTAATACTGGCTCTCCTTTTTCATTTTTTTTATTATTAAACCTTATCTGCATTGATCATTTATGACCTTTTCCACTTAAAAATATATTTTATCCACATAATCATTATGACATGTTAAAAATTACATAATTTAAAAGCTCCTTTCATTTTTTAGATTTCATGTTGGGTCAAATTATAATAGTAAAATATTTTGACTAGGACATATGAAAGAAATTACATAGTATTTTTTGTCTAGACTAAGATTTGAACCCGAGATCTCATAGCTCTTAATCCACTTCATTGTCTACTTGGCCACAACTTTGGAATTTGTGTGCACCTCACTTAACTCATTCTTAGGTCAATTCTAAGTAGTTTTATTTCTTATGTATTTCTTATTTTCAAAATTTCTCCCCCTTTATTTTGTAATGTAATTTTTGGTTCACTTGATGAACTGCATTAGACATTTTGTAGTTCTCACTACAAAAAACCCTTGAATTGCTAACAATATTATCCGTTGGTAAATTGATTAAATTGGTTGGTAAATGAATTTTTCAACCGAATATCAACTAATATAAATCTGTTGCTAAAAAGCTTATTGGTAAATTTTACCAACCCATTTCAGTTAGTTGGTAATATTACTGACTAAAAATCAGTTGGAAAACACATTAAAAAATTGTTGGTAATTGTTGAAACACGGCCTTAGAATTTTCGTTGGTAAATTCATCAATCAATTTTTTGTTGGCATATTGTTGGTAAGTTTACTAACGAAGAGAAAAGACAGTTAGTAAATTTGGTTCTTCATTATTCAATTTGGTTAGTGATATGTTGGAAAATATAGTAAAAAATATAAAACGTTGTTAATATTTCGTTAGCACTTTTCTAACAAATAACAACTTGGTTAGTAAGTTCGATAGTAAATTCGCCAAAATACATTGGTAATCAGTTAGCAATTTCAATTAAGAAAAAAAATGTGTTGGTCTTTCGTTGGTAAATTATCAACGAATTTAAATCTGTTAGTAAGTATGACTATCTACTTTTGTAACTTGCGTTATTAATTGGTTAGTATTTTGGAAACACAAAAATGCTCATTAGTAATTCGTTAGGAAGTTTACTAACTGATTGTTATTTTGTTGGTAATATATATCATTTATGTTCAATATTCGGTCAGTGATTGATTGGTAATATATAATTCAATATTACTGACTGATGATAATTCGATAGTAAAATTTCACTTTATATATTTACATCAATAAATATCTTTTACGAATCTTAAAGAGCCCAAAAACATAATAAAAACGGTAATTCTTTGACAAGTTATAACTTGAAATTAGCAATGCAAATCCTAACAAAAAGAGTTCAAAATAAATCCAAATATGGAAACAAACAAAGAAAAATCTGCCTAAGATAGTTTGAAAATTTTAAAATGACCCATATTGTTATGTGATGATGAGTCATGTCTAAGCTAATTTGGTGTATCAAAGGGTGGTGTACCATGAGGTGGTTTAGGTAGGCCAGCTATGAGGATAGGCAAATGTTCTTGGAGAATCTTATCAACTTGCTCTTGCATTTCTAGCTGCATTTCGTGTTTCATTTCTTCACGCAATTCTTCTCTCATCTCTTCTCTCATCTCATCCTTCATCTCCTCCTTTTGAGATTGAGTAGTTGAAGCAGATGATGAACCAACGTTCTCATAGAAAGCTGCGTGAGAACCAAGACCATATATACATGCCTTCTTAACCCCACCCACTTCATCCATGTAAGCCTTTGAAAAATCAATTGTTGGAGACTCGCCAGATTCATCTACAAGCTGAGATGCAGACGTGATCTTAGACATTACAGCATCCTGGAAAAATAAAACATATGATATTACGTTAAGAAAAAATTACTAGCAATTATAAAGATACAACACAATTGATATTAGTTGACAGTTTTTTGTCCCCGACAGTACCTCCTCCACCACACTTACCATTTCTACAGCTGCAATTAGTATTTATTTTGACACAAGTACATGTAGGTCAATTTCATTATATAAAAATAGCCTTCTTGGACCTATTGTTTCTGTCCAAATTACAAATTATCTCCTCCCAATTGTGTCTCAAGTTGATCATTTGAAACTTGCATTTTTCTACTTCATTTAGATTAAAAATAAATGTTGGACAAAAAAGAGGTTGAACAGAGACAAAGAATTGCAAATCTGCCCTAATTGCTAATGTTATTGGGGATATACATGGGTACAACTATATGAATAGGTTTATAACTCAAAATTGATCATAGGTGACTAAGCTGCCGATATAACTTCATGATGAAGACTACATTATAGTGAGGTTCCAAAACATGATGGATATGCAGGAAATTATGTGTACATGACCATATTCTATAAATAACATGCCAATAATCCAAAAATATTGGTCCCCAATGTTTGATCTCAAGCAAGGAAGATCATCAAAGCATCATTCGGTCAAGCAAGCAAGATCACCAAAGCATCATTCAGACAAGCAAGCAAGATAAGCAAAGCACCTTTCAGATTTTAGAATAAATGGGTAAACCATTCTCAACTCATGCCTATAAGTAATGCTAGTTGGGGGATCAGATAAGCTAAGGGAAAGATGAAAGCAATGTTGGAGAAATTGAAGCAGCTCAAATCTCCATTTCGTCGACATCTCGATATTGAGCACTTCAAAGGGACTATTGTACAGATCATCAAATCACCATTAAAATTTTACATTAAATGGGTAAATCATTCTCAACTTATGCCTATAGTTAATGCTCACTGGAGGACCAGGGAAGCTAAGGGAGGAATAAAAGCAATGTTGGAGAAACTGAAGCAGCTAAACTCTCAATTTCGTCGACATCTCAATTATAAGCTCTTCAAAGGGATTACTGAAAAGATTGACAAAACTAGACTACATGTGGCACAACTGCAACACCAACTGAAACATAATTATAACGATATTCTTGCATTTGAAGAAAAGAAGGCTTAAGAACAATTGAAAAAATTGCCACTCATTGAAAAAGTATTATGAAACAATGATAATGGGTAAATTGGATTAAACTAGGAGATGCAAATACCAAATATTTCTCTACACTAATAAAGGAGAAGATGCAACAAAAAATAAATAATAAAGTTGATTGCTTTAACTGGGCAAAAACTGACAGATACAATATACATTCAAATAGAGATTCTACAATTTTACAAATTCCTCATGGGCACTACAGCACATTCTCTGCCAACAGTTAGTAAAGAAACAATGAGTAAAGGCCCAACACTGGACCGTCAACATTAGTTAGATATATGCAAGAGATATCACAAATGAAGAGATAGTAGAAAGACTTTAAGGAATAGGAGACGATAAATCCCCAGGAGTGGATGGCTTTAATGCACATTTTTACAAAGCAGCTTGGCCAATTATCAAAAAAGACATGTGTTTAGTTGTTCATGAGTTCTTTAAAACATCCAAATTTCATAAACAAGTCAATTGCGCTACTATATCCTTACTGCCTAAGGTCACTCAACCTATGATACTTAAGGAATATAGACCAATAGCTTGTTGTACAGTGTTATACAAGGTGATCTTAAAGGCGCTAACAATTAGAATGAAGAATATCATGCCCATTATCATTAGTGAATCTCAAGTAAGGTTTATTTTAGAGAGAAGGATAGCAATTAATATAATAATGGCTCATGAACTTATCCAAAGCTATTCTAGGAAGCTAGTATCCCCTAGAAGTATGCTTAAGGTAAACCTACATAAAGCTTACGACTCTATCGAATGAATTTTTATTGAACAAATATTAGTGGAATTGAAGTTTCCAACAAAGTTCATATAGTGTATAATGAGTTGTGTTAATTTAGTTACCTACTCAATCAACATCAATGGAATAGTAATAGAGCCTTTTAAAGCAGCTAAAGGATTGAGATAAGGATATCTTTTGTCTCCCTATCTCTTTGCAATAGCAATGGAGTATATGGGAAGACAACTGAATGAGTTAGGTAGCAACAAGCAGTTCAATTTTCATCCAAAATGTGCTAGAGTGAAGCTACCTTACCTAGATTTTGTAGATGATTTATTGTTATTTGCAAGAGGGTACAAAAGATCAATTCAATTGTTATATGACAAGTTTATGATATTTTCTAATGCTTCAGGGTTTCAAGCCAACCTAAACAAGAGGAACATTTATTTTGGAGGAGTTGCCAGAGAAGAAAATGAGTTTATTATCCAACAACTTGATATTCCTGTTGAAGAACTTTCATTCAGATATCTAGGTATACCACTAACTACTAAGAAGTTGAGTGTATTATAGTTGCAGGCTTTGATAGTAAAAATAGTATCAAAATCACTTCTTGGACAGCCACAAAACTGTCCTACGTAGGGAGGGTACAATTAGTAATGACAGTGGTGAATGAGATTCAAACTTACTAAGCACAAATTTTCCTCATCCCAGCAAAATTACTTGAAATTCTAGAAGCATATCGTATAAGTTAAATTTAGTCGGGTACAAATGAAATTACTAAAAGGGTATTAGTCTCTTGATGCAAAATGTGCCTACCAAAAGCAATAGGTGGATTACATCTATTTGATCTCAGAATCTGAAAAAAGTGACAGTAACTAAAATGTGTTGGGACTTAGCAAACAAGCAAGATAGATCATATATAAGACGGAAAATGCTTCTTATATGAAAGGGAGAAAAATTGAGAATTTTCCTACACCATAACATGCTAGCTGGATGGTAAGGAAGATCCTAGATTCTAGAGGAACAATGCATCAAATCCAAGGAAAACCACCTTTCGTCAAGAGCATGATAAATTTTATCTATTTGCAACTCCTAGAAACTCACCCTAAAGTCCCTTGGAAACACTTGATATTTGCACATGAAGCTAGACCAAAAGCTATATTTACAATATGGTGCAACTTCATGGTCATTTGAATTCAACAAATAGACTAACAAATTGGGGAATAGATGTGGATCAAGAATGGCATATGTATGGAAAGGCACAAGATACCAATGAACATCTATTTATAGATTGTGAATATGCAAGGATATTGATGACTAAACTATTGTAGTGGCTAAAAGTTAAACACAATGAACCTCAAGGATGTCCAACAGGAAAAACTACTTCAGCAAAGATCATGAAAATGGTCTGTGCTGAATTCATTCATGTCATCTGGACCGAGGGAAATTCAACAAAGTGTTTGAGTAGAAACAAAGAGATATAAACAGTTTAGCAAGAGAAATAGATTGTAGTTGCAATGAGCTTCAGGAAAACAGAGTACTATATTCCAACAGTTAAACATTATAGTGTATTTATCATACATAGGTATCTCGCAAAAAGATTACCTAGAGGAGCAATTTTTTTTATATATCAAGACAACAAACTGGTATGTAGTTATGTTGTGGTGCTTGAATTCCCTACTTGGTGATTAATATAGGTTATTAGTTATCAAAAAATATGTTGGTTATGAACTTCTTGACATACATCTTCTCAATACCATACTTTATCCCACATCTTACTCACCAAATTTTCCAAGTAGTTTTGATAGGAATAATTTTAGAGATCAAAGCAATCATAGAATTATGGATTCAGAATTTCCATTAGTAAACTAAAATTCATAGTAGGATAAGCTAACCAATGAATACTAAATAAGCCACATACGATTTTACACAGTTTCTGGGCAAGCACACAATTATAGAATGAGGAGCATCAATATATATATATATATATATATATATTGAAAATTAATTTTATCGGCAACCACAACCTTGTTTGCAATTAACATTATCATTCCCTCATCAATGTCTTAAAAGCTTAATCAATTTTCGGCCACACAAAAATTAGCTTAATATACCCTGCCCCTCTCAAAAGAAAAAGAAATTCTTTCCACAAACGCTTGTAAACATATTATAAAATGATATACACTAATAAAATAATTATGAAAACTATTTTTAATATGCATTTACTACTAACCTAGTAAGCATAGTAACTAACAAACTATCACATATCATTATAATATTGTTAGTATGTATACCAAATTAAAAATATTTAATTTATATACATTGATATCGTATTAAAAGACTTACATGTAGAAGTGTAATTTTTCTTAGGGTAAAATGACTAGTTCACGAATGGAAGAAAGATAGAAGGTGCGAAAGCATTAGTCCTTTCTAGGGAATTACCATCAACAAACAAAAACAACAACACATCAATTCCACAATAGTTGGAATTGCCTATATAGACTTTCCATATTCGCTCTACACTATTTCATCCAAAAATTCTGAAAATTTTCAATCAAAGGCAAATTAGGAACTCTCTAATGCTAGACATTATAATAATTAACTAGTTTACACTAGCCATCCAACATAGTAATCCTTCCTACTCCTATATGAAATAAGGGTTGAAAGTCATGGGCGAACTTTGTCACGCTCCAAAAACTCGAACCGTGATGACACCTACCATAACCCACCAGTAGTGTCACTATCTGACTTTTCGAGTCATGATGGCACCTTCTAAAATCCATTAGTAGGTAAGCCGACTCGTACCCAGAACGACACGTAGTGGGTACAAGGGTGGAACTATACATAAAATAATACTAACAATAAGACAAGACAAAAACGAAAAGCAAACAAAACACTATATACAAAGGAAACCCTCCCACAACCTGGAAGTCACGAGTACAGAGCTATCTAGCAAGATAAATACAAGTCCTAAAAGTGGACCACAACAAGTCATCTCAAAGGAAAAAGACAAGCTAACTTATGTATAGAAGAAGATAGGTTGATCCAGGATGCCAAGTGCTCAGCCTCGTCTCCGATATCCCAAAGCTATAAAAGACGGCACGAACGATCATCGTTGATAGCTCGTACTAGGACTTGCATAACGAAAAGATACATAGCATAAGTACCATAACAAGGTAGTAAGTAGGCATCATAGGCCGACCGAGCAAAAAAGATAAAAATAGTCAAAAAAGATACGATCTAAACACAAACAAAGGTCAAAGTGGATATGAAAAGAAGGCACACAAGCATACCAAAAATGAATCTAAGTACAACTAAACTAAACCTAGTTGGACCCCATAAACCCAGAAGGTACACTCGTGTGAAAGCTTAAATAAAATCCAGACGGACCCCCATAAGACCGACAAGCACACTGTGAGAAATATATGGGAAAAATATTATTGAATTGTGTATCTAAATTGTTACACTGAGACCCTATTTATAGACACTATATTAGAATCCTTTTCCAAGTAGGATTCCTATTCTTATTCCTATTACTATTCCTATTTTAAGTAGGAAATACTTATTTCTATTCTAACACACACAAAATAGCTAAGTCTACTAGGAAGAAGAGTAACACAAATCTGAACCCAAGAACATTTGTCGGGCTCCCAGCCAAGTAAACTAGGACAAGTCAACTCCCAGCCAAGCTAGCAAGATTGAAAATCAACAAAACCGAGTATAGTAAGGCTGAGACTCAAAAAATGTAGGAGTGGTGGCACTACAACTGTAGATGTAGAAGTAACTGTAGATTCCTCAAAGGTTGGCACAGGTAAAACCTGAGGTATAGGTAAGACCATAGATACATCAGGATAATCAGAAGATGTATAGTAAGGCTGAGACTCAAAAAATGTAACATCAGCGGACATAAGGTATCGATGAAGATCATGTGAATAACAAGGATACCCTTTTTGAACTCGAGAGTAACCAAGAAAGACACATTTGAGGGAACGAGGAGCTAATTTATCTTTCCCTGGGGCTAAATTATGAACAAAGCATGTGCTCCCAAAAACACGAGGAGGGATAGGATAGAGATGTGGCTGAGGAAACAGTATGGAATGTGGAACCTGATTCTGAATAGAAGAAGAGGGCATTTTATTAATTAAATAACAAGATGAAAGGACTGCATCACCCCAAAAACGCAGCAGAACATGGGATTTAATTAGGAGAGTGCGAGCAATCTCAATGAGATGCATATTCTTTCTTTTTGCTACACCATTTTGCTGAGGAGTGTATGGATAAGATGTTTGGTGAATAATTCCTTGGTGAGACATAAACTCCTGAAACTGGGATGATAAGTATTCTAAGGCATTATCACTACGAAAAGTACGAATAGAAACACCAAACTGATTTTGTATTTTAGCAAAGAAACTTTTGAATATAGAAAATAACTTAGAACGATCTTTCATTAAGAAAACCCAAGTGCATCTCGAATAATCATCAATGAAACTAACAAAATAACGAAATCCTAAGGTGGAACTGACTCTACTAGGACCCCAAATATCATAATGAATTAATGAAAAAATAGACTTTGAACGACCCTCAGTACTATGTGAAAATGTAGCACGAGTGTGTTTCCTAAGTTGACACGACTCATAATCTAATGTGGATAAACTAGACAAACTAGGCACTATCTTTTGCAGTTTGGATAGACTTGGATGTCCCAAACGTTTGTGAATTAGATCTGGGAAATCTGTAACGGAGCATGATATTAAGGAATTTGAAGAGGTAAGATAGTAAAAGCCTTGTGATTCATGTCCTGTTCCAATCATCTGTCCCGTATTGCGGTCCTGCATGAGAAAAAAAATCATCAAAAAAGGTTATGCTACAATGTAGGGCTTTCGTCAAACGACTAACAGATGCTAGATTAAAAGGAGAACCAGGGACATAAAGAACAGAGTCTAGGGTGACAGAAGATACGGGTTTGGCTTTTCCAACCCCTTTTGGTTTTGTTTGGATCTCATTGGCTAAAGTAATAGCTGGAAGAGATTGTGAATAAACAATATCAGACAAAAGCGATTTATTACCAGAGATATGATTAGAAGCCCCTGAGTCTATGACCCATGATCCAAGAGTGCTAGACTGTGACACACAAGTAAAAGAGTTACCCGCAACAGAAACATCAAGTTGTGCAACCGAAACTACTTGTGGAGACATTTGTTTATTTACACGATACCGAAGGAACTCTTTATATTCCTTTAGAACAATAGGATCATAACTGGGTGGAGGACCATGCAAAATATAACATATGTCACGAGTGTGTCCGGGTTTATGACAATGACTACACTTGGATCGAGGTTTTCCAAAACGTTGTTTACTTGCGCGATTTCGAAGGAGCTCATTATATTCCTTTAGAACAATAGGATCATAACTGGGTAGTGGACCGTGCAAAATAAAACATATGTCACGAGTGTGTCTAGGTTTATGACAATGACTACACTTGGATCGACGTTTTCCAAAGCGTTCTCCTCTTCGTTGATTCTCCATAGACTGGTATGTACGTTGGAAACTGTCGAAAACTACCCTATAGTGGTCTGATTTCACCAAAAACTACCTGAAAATCACTGAAACCCTAATTCCGGTGATCGGATCTGGAGAAAACTGAATGGGTTCTAGTCGGAAATACTGGACGACCCCAACAGAAGAAAATTGCTCAAAAACAGATGACCGGAGCAACACTCACGCGCCAGTGCGTGGGCAGATCTCGCCGAAAAACTTCCACCTTCGAACGATGCGTGGAGGCACGTGAGGGGCTGTTTTTCGGTGGATCTAATTAGGGTTTGGTCGCCTGAGCTTCCCAAGCCTCGTGATGGTGTTGTCTTTCACACAACACCTTCAAAATGAAAGATAACAAATCAATCCCGACCATCGTCGCCGAAATTTGATACGGTGACTTGAAGTTTCTCACCAATGCTCTGATACCATGGGAGAAATATAGGGAAAAATATTATTGAATTGTGTATCTAAATTGTTACACTGAGACCCTATTTATAGACACTATATTAGAATCTTATCCCAACTAGGATTCTTATTCTTATTCCTATTACTATTCCTATTTTAAGTAGAAAATACTTATTTCTATTCTAACACACACAAAATAGCTAAGTCTACTAGGAAGAAGAGTAACACAAATCTGAACCCAAGAACATTTGTCGGGCTCCCAGCCAAGTAAACTAGGACAAGTCAACACCCAGCCAAGCTAGCAAGATTGAAAATCAACAAAACCGGTCAACTCCTAGTCCACCTAGCAAGAGTAATCAACCCTAGGCCGCCCAGCCATACAGTCCACTCCCAAGGGCGTAAGCTGCCCAACAAGCAAGAGTGACTCAGGGGCGTGTCAACTCCGTAGAGGATCTCAGATATCCAAGCCATCCAGCCCACTTTTAGGGGCGTCAGCCATCCAGCTAGCAAGTGTCCAATGGTGTATTGACTCCTAAGAGAATCTCTAGTAGGCTCCAAGCCATCGTGGATCGACGTCCACTCCCGAAGGTATCATAAAAGGCTTCAAACCTAAAGTACTCTTATTTTGAGAAAGCACACAACCTCCGGTAACGCATCGGAGTTGGAGAAGTAGGGAGAAAAGACAGAAGGGCCAATAAGCTCCATAAATGCCTAAACTAAGGCTCATACTATCAGACTCAAGTCTGTTATTCCCGTCTATAAGGACCTAGTATGTCCGAGCAGTGTTGGAGACATACAAAAATCACAAGGTGTAGGGTTTAAGCCAACACTCTTCTATCATAAACTATGGTCGAAACATGCTTCAAGAAACACGTAAGAAATCAAGTAAATCACATAGCATGTAACAACACACATATAACCCCACCTAATCATGGTACCACCCTCAAAACAATAGTAATCAACCCTAAATCATGTTTTCTAAAATAAAAGCATAAATAACTAGGTACACACCCCCAATTAACACCAATCATCATGAATTTACACACTCATGTGCAATCTAAATAGAAAAGAAATTGTAGCCTACTTGTAGGCCGATCACGAGCACTCATAATCACGAGGCAAAAGTTTTTCCCTTCTACATGACCTCTGAACTCTACCGTCTTATCAAGAATAGGATCACTACGTTTATAGGGTAGTTTAGACACCAAAATCACCCAAAATGGAGAAGGACCAATTTTTGGAGTCAAACAAGAATCGTGGGATCCGTAATGGAAATTCCAGAATCAAATTGTCAAAAGCTCCTAAACCATGCCTCGAACTTGTGTCCCAAAATAGGACACAATTCACAGCCTAAAACAATGGAAACAACAACACAATACGAAACAAAAATAAAAGAAAAAGGGACAGCAGCTTACTGGAGAAATTCTCTTCAAACGGAGTGTGACCAACAAAATCCAATCACTCCACCACATATCTCCAAAATTTACAAGCACGTGAGACTTTAAATCAGCAAAATTGGAGTTCGAATAGAGGAGAAATCACATTTTTACCAACAGTGGCCTAGGATGGTCGCGACCAATGCTTAAATAGAGGGCCAGATCGGTTGGTCGCTCGCGACCACAACAACCCGCGCGCGAACGTGCACGCTTGGGTGCCAGTCATTCACGCCACAAGGTCACGTGCACGAATGCGAGGCCAGGTGCACGATCACGAGGATAGTTGAGCAAACGTGAGACCCTAGCTGAAAATAGAGGGCTAGGGTTTTCAAACTTCAATGAGGTGCTCGAGATTCATCCGGAACCCCATGCGTGCAAAACAACTAAGCTAGTCCATTGGAAATGACATTCCAGACTCAAAGTAACCATCAAAATTCTCGTTCGAGGTTGTTTCGACAAAAAGTGGGTCCCACACCCTATTTTCATTTTAAGCCAAAATCTACGAAGGGCCTCGAAATTAGCCTAGAAGCCTCAGGACCTAAACAAAGGGTCATTCTATACCAAACTCAACATTATGGAGCTAATCACGCAGACATAATTCTCATCCAATATCATTTTCTCAGAATTTTGACTAAAGTCAAACTTCAGGTTCACCTTGAAAGTTAAAACTCCTAATCCCACGCCTCACATTGAAAGCCTCGGGAGACGTGTTGACTATGCTACTAGCTTAGAATTACTCTTATGGAGCTGATGGAATCGTCAAAATTAGATTTTGAGGTCATCTTCCTGAACTTCTTATCGAAAATGAACATTCAGGATTCAAAAGATCCAAAAGACTAAAACTAACATAAAAACTAAATGAATGACCAAGTGGCAAACTGTCAGTCCCAGCAAGTCATAAATGACTTGGGATCGCTACAGAAAAGCTTGTACACTGAAAAGGAGGCATACACACAAAAATGACCTAGAGATCACTACAACACCCACTACTCAAAAGGATTTTCATCCGCGAAAGTAAGAGTTAAGAAGCTCTAAAGGCTCAAATAAGCTAGGAAACTACTCTCGCATATCATGCTCGATTTCCCAACTAGCCTCCTCGACTTGACAATATCTCCAACAGACCTTAACTATATGATTGGCTCTCGAACACAATTTTCGCACATCTTTGGCAAGAATGGAAACTAGCTCATCCATAAAGGTCAAGTGATCATCCAACTCTACTACATCATACTGCAGAACATGTGACTCATCAGGAACATACCAGAGTAACATTGAAACATAAAAGACATGGTGGATAACTGAGAACATTAGAGGCAAAGCTAGCTCATATGCAACCTCTCCTACTATCCAGAGGATCTCAAAAGGCCCAATATACTTGGGGCTAAGCTTGCCCCATCTCCAAACCTCACCACACCCTTCATGGGAAACATACAGAAGAAAACTCTATCACAAACCGAAAATCGCCCAAAGTCTATCCTGAATCACCCTCACCTGCTCCAAAGCCTCCTTAGTAAGTTCTGTACCAGGAGGTCTAGGCTCTTCAAACTACAACCAACCAACTGGAGAGTGATAGCGCCTACCATAATAGAAATAGAAAATTCAAAATTATAGCCTTTATCATAAAAGAGTTTTGACAAAGCGGAAGTCTAACATAAGTCTCAACAAGCGCTCTATTATATCATAAGGAAAGTGATTGGGACGTAACACATACATCACATACAAATCATGACAACTGAAATGATAGAAAACTATGAAAGTATCTCAGTCCTCAAAACATGAGGACTCACCAATCTTCAATGCCAAAGGAAATCAACTAGTCACTAGTACAGAGGTAGGAGCATCATACCCTACATTAGTGAAACAATGTAGACACAAGTATGCATTAGTACATGAATGTACTAAGTATGAGGAAATATGCATAAAATAGACATGGTGTCATAAATAGCATAAAAATGCAATGCATGAACAATAATTGAACATTTAAAAAGGCTTAAGGAAGCAATGGCATATAAATCATGAAATATAATTAATGCATTTAAAATAAGAGACATAAGAAAACGTTTGAAGAAACATAGTCATTTTGTGGGATATTAGCTTTAACTGACAATAAGACCATGAGTGTTATATCATGAAATTTGGTATATCCATCATACCGAAAGAAGGGGAATCTACTTACCAAGGTAGAATCAGTACATATCATCTTTTTTTTAAATGAATCCACTAGCTAAGTCATTTAAGATAATCCTACAGGGGCACGCAGTTTGGACTAGAGGTTGCTATCAGAGACTACCCTATTTGAGCCTCCACATCAAGCCTCTCGATGCTAAGTCTAAATCTCAACGGAATAGATAAAAGTCAAATATCATTATAGCATAGGAAAGACAATGATCAATACTAATCCACATCTTAAAATCAAAACATAGAATAGCTCCTAAAGTTACAATTCAAGCATAAGTGAGAAAACCTTTCACCAATATGAATCCATACGTGAGAAATACCTTTCACAATCATGATCATATTCCTATGTGAGGAAACCTTTCAAAACAACATTGATACATTCATCTAAAAGCACCATATCATCATAAACATCATTGTCATAAGACATGCATAATCCTCCAAAATTCATAATTCATAGGTTCATGGGTTCTTCATAGGTTCATAGTTAAAAATCATGAATCATGCATGGGTCTATATAACTTCAAATATCATGTATCAACATTGAATCATGCTTTACAAGACTAATTCAAAAATAAAAATCACAATTGGATGAACCCTTATAGAACTAAGAAGAACCCTAATTTTGATCAATTGAAATTGAATTGAGAAATCGAAAACCTTGAGGACTCCATGGAGGAATTGAATCTATGAGTATTCTCACATACCTTTCTACTCAAATCCCACAAAGAATGGTGAATTGGAAACTCGAATTGAATCCTAGCTTCTTCTTCTTCCTTAGGTTGAGAAGAAATTATGGAGTGAAGTTTGTTAGGTTTTGGGGAATTAGGAGAATGGGTTTGAAATGGGTAGTTTTAGGACTTATAAGCTTTATATCGGCTCAAGGGTAGGAGACAAAATGACATGGTATTTTTTTAAAAACAATTAAGAAAAAACCCAAAAGCCCCTTAAAATAACGGTCGGACTCTATCTACGGTTCTGACCTACAGACCGTTGAATTTTTTATGGTCTATACTGGTCAACCGTAGACCAAGTACTGGGAACATGAATTTTTCTCAAACTTGATGGAACCCTGCTACGGCTCGCAGGTCTTCCTACGATCCGTAGACACCAACCGAAGAAATCAACTTGACCCTTTAAAATTTCACAAAGTCTGGATTGCTTCTACGGACCCTATTTACGACCAGTAGAAAGTCCTACGAACCATAGACTGGTCATATACACCTGATCCTGGTACTGCAATTTAAGGCAGTCCTTCCCTTTTGAAAATCTGAGGTCCCGGGGAAGATATATGTTTGCCAAAAGTGGAGGGAGGTCTTGAATTTAGATCTCAATTTGATGTGTCTAAAGCATTATTTGCAAAGTTATGGTGGAATTTTAGGACTACAAATTCTTTATGGTCCAATTTCATTTGGAACAAATATTGCAAAAGGCACAGGCCACAAATTGTTGAATGGAGGGGTGGATCTCAGGTTTGGAATATGATGCTACATGCTAGAGACCAGATGGATCAAGAAATATGGTGGGAACCTAGATGTGGTCATTCTAGTACTTGGTTTGACAATTGGACTCAATTAGGTGTCCTTCATTATGTTTTACCCATCATTCATAAGCAAGTTGGTGTTTAGAAGATGTTATCAGTTGATGGTGAATGGGAGGTGGATTAAGAATCTTATGTCAGACACATTTACTAAGGAGTTTTGCGACCAGGTGCATTTAGTCTTGGGTAATTTTCAGGTTTTAGATGACAGAGATAAACCTTGGTAGATGCCTAATAGTAAAGGGAGGTTTACAATTGGAAGTGCCTGGAACATCATCTGACAAAGGAAGAATGAGCAGAAGGATATCATGAATATTTGGGAGAAAGGGATCCCTTTCAGAGTATCTTTCCTTCTATGGAGAATTTGGTTTCAAAGAATACCTATTGGGGAAGTTTTGGTTAGGAGCAGAATTGCACACTGTGGAATGTTGTTGTTGTTCTGATAATGTACAAGAAACATTTTATCATTTATTTGTATCCTGCGCTGATTCTAATTGCCTATGGAATATGTTTGCAAGACCAGCAGGGATTCAAGGTCCATTTATGCATTTGAAACAAACAGTGAATAAATGGTGGGATTGTGATTGTGTTGCTAAGCTTAAACCATTACACAAAGAACTATCAGTGTTTATTATTTGGCGGATCTGCAAAAGAATGAATGTGATCAAGCATGGGAAAATGACCAGAAATGGGATGATTAGAGAAATTAATAAGAATATCTATTTGTAGTTGATATACCGTGACTTTACGGTATTTCTAATACGTTTCACTTACTAGTTGTGTGTGTCTAAGGCCTTTTTATATTGGTTTTGATGTGTTTTTACCATGTTTTGCAGGAAAGACGTTCAGGTGCGGAAGCTTAGAG
>JAJOOH010023063.1:0-22326 GCA_029582605.1 Solanum gracilifrons
CCCCCCCCCCCCCCCCCCCAATATCTTCCATCGTTATCAGCAATATACAACTTTCATTCACTTGTGCTCTTATCTGCGATTGTAGTTATTGGAGAACAAGAGGTTCTTCATTGCTTCTCTAGTGAATTTCTTGACCACAAAGATGCTTCTATATATTTGTTTATCTCCACAGAAGTAGTTGGTCTTGAAGTGTTCATAACTTTTAGTAGTTGGGTTTAATTGTTTATATTTCTCTCATAGCTAATAATCCAAGAATATAGACATTTTTGTGTGCGATTCATAGTCCAAACCTTTTGTCAAGTAGAGCTGCAATTCAATTGAGGCATCTATCAACCCTGTTTGAAAAGCTGGAGTTAAAATTCCATTTGCTGAATTGTTTCTTTTTGTTTTTGCTGATAGATCAATGTTAGCAGATGTTGTTTCTTATGAGAACTATGAACCTTCTCCTTTTTGATATAATTGGAAAGCAAATTGTGGTCATTATAGCTCAGATATTGAATGCTTTTTCTGTAGTTTCCGTCTTCTTGGCAATATCTGAGTTATGATGTTCTCAAACTCTTCAGTAGTGGTTCAGCTCAAGGATAATCTTCCTCCAATCAAAATTCACACGTGTGGCCTGGAAATTTTCTTGCTGTTTCCAAACAAGTGTTTGCAGATTACCTTCCTAGGAATTTAGCCTTTTGCTGTGAAGCCTCTGAACTTTTCGCATATTATTGCCTAAAAACCAATCCTCTTCAGTAGCGGGCTATATGCCATTCTCTGGGCTGTGAGAATAGGTTGCAATGCATTAGGTAGTAGTTGAAAGGAGTAGTCAACGGATATGCTTTTATGGTTTGCCTAGAGTGGTTCCTTTTTTCTAAGACACACCATGTTAAAGTTGATTATTTAGGTGTGGCTTCAACTTTTCTTTTCTGCCTTACTGTTGTTCTTTTAATAATGACATTTTTTGCATTAGTATTGTTGAAATATCAATATCATCTTTTATCTCCTTATTACCAAGGCTATATATATGATTTTATCCTCCCCTCAACTGTCTCTTTGTGCTTGTTTGAATGGAAATATGAATATGGTAGGTGTTTGGTTTTTTTTTCCACTTGTGTTGTGATTCACACTATGAAATTTCAGCATCATTGCCGGAGGTGCGGGGGCATTTTCTGCAATAGCTGTACCCAGCAAAGAATGGTGCTACGCGGACAGGGTGATTCACCGGTGCGTATTTGTGAACCATGCAAAAGATTAGAAGAGGCTGCACGATTTGAATTGCGATATGGTCAAAAAAGTAGAGCGTCAAAAGGTACCAAACAAATAACTGGTTTTACTCAGTCATAGTTACTGTGCTAATAGATAGAAATGAACTACTGCTCGATTTAAAATACAAGTGTTGTCTGTCATAGGGAGCTCAGGACTTGCATCAAAGAGTGAGGATGAAGTTTTAAATCACCTTCTGGGTAAAGAAAGGACCTCAGATGTTCTTTCCCAAGATCAACAGTCAGCAAGCACTGCATCAGGTTCAAATGTTCTAGATTTCTCTGGTAAAGATGAGGCTGGAGATGGAAGCAGTAATCAGACAGAGCAGCAGGCTGAGATGGGTTCCACTACTCCTGAAGAATTACGTCAGCAAGCCATGGAAGAAAAACAGAATCACCGAACTCTAAAAGCTGCAGGTAAACCTGAAGAGGCTCTAAGGGCTTTTAAGAGGGGCAAAGAACTTGAAAGGCAGGCTGCTGCTTTGGAGATTTCTCTGAGAAAAAATCGTAAAAGAGCATTGTCGTCCAGTAATGTCACCGAGATCCAGCAAGATAATGATGCTGGCAAAGCATCTGGTAGGAAAAATAAGCTCTCTCCTCAAATTACCGAAGAGAAGGATGATCTTGCTTCTGAACTCAGAGATCTGGGATGGTCAGATATGGATCTTCGTACTGCTGACAAAAGGCCAGCAACCATGAGCCTTGAGGGTGAACTTTCTGCGCTTCTTGGAGAAGTTTCTGGAAAGACTAATCCTGAAAAGAAAATTCATGGAATGGACAAGTCACTGGTCATTGCTCATAAGAAAAAAGCACTCCAGCTGAAGCGGGAAGGGAAACTTGCTGAAGCCAAAGAAGAATTGAAGAAGGCTAAAATTCTTGAAAAGCAAATAGAAGAGCAGGAACTGTTGGGTGATGATGAAGATTCTGATGATGAGCTTTCTTCTTTAATACGTGGGCTGGATACTGATAAATTTGATGATTTATCCACTGGACATAAACCAGATTCTAGTTATGATTTTGACAACCTTCTTGGAACTGCTGGTGATATTGGTACAGATGGTAATTTTGAAGTAACTGATGATGACATGTATGACCCAGAAATAGCAGCTGCCTTGGAGTCAATGGGCTGGACTGAAGATGCCGCCGAATCTGAGGTTTCAGAAAAGCAATTCAAACCTGTTGATAGGGAAGTGCTACGAAGTGAAATTCAGTCTCTGAAAAGAGAAGCCGTTAGCCAGAAAAGGGCTGGTAAAACTAAGGAGGCAATGGAACTGCTGAAGAGGGCAAAAACACTGGAGAGTGAGCTTGAAGAACAACTAAGTAATGGTGAAGAGGATGTAAGAAAGTTCGTTGAAAGAAAGGAGAAAGAGCACAAAGTAGCACCAAAGAGTAAGTCTGTGATCCAGAGAGAACTTCTTGGTATTAAAAAGAAGGCTCTTGCTTTAAGAAGGGAGGGAAGGTTAGATGAGGCTGAAGAAGAACTGGAAAGAGGCAAGATTCTTGAGAAGCAACTTGAAGATATTGATAATCCACCAAAATTTGTGCAGCCTATTGCTGGGAATAAGCGTGATGTAAGTATTGCAGATATTGATGCTGGAGATGAAGATGCAGAGGTTACAGATCAAGATATGCATGACCCAACTTATCTTTCACTGCTTAATAATTTGGGCTGGCAGGATGATGAAAAAGCTAATGTTCCATCTGTGTCATTTCAAGGGAAAAATAATGTTTCTCATCTTAGCGAGTCCCTAACTAAGGAAGCTACGAGTAACATCCAAACTCGAGCATCTAAAAAAAGTAAAGGTGAAATCCAGAGGGAACTTCTGGGCTTGAAACGGAAGGCTCTCACATTAAGACGCCAAGGAGAGACTGAGGAGGCAGAGGAATTGATGAATGCGGCTAAAATGTTAGAAGAACAGTTGGCTGAAATTGAAGAATCTATGTCTAACCCAACTAAGTCAAATGAGCAGAAAGAACATATAGCTATTGATTCTCCCCTTGAGAACCCACAGTTTCCACCGTCAGATTTACGGAAGAGTCCGATTGAGGATATGGAAAGCAAAGTTACACGTACTCCGGAGAAACCAGAAGAGGTCTCTCAATCAGATGAGAAACCATGCATCTCTGAGTCAAAAACTGCCGAGGAAGTTAATTCTCAGCTTGATCAAAATTCCCTTCGTCAAGATATTCTGGCTCGCAAGAGGAAAGCAGTTGCGTTGAAGCGAGAAGGGAAAGTGGCAGAAGCCAAGGAGGAACTTCGACAGGCAAAATTCTTAGAGAAGCACCTTGAGGAGGAAAAGACTCTGGGTAGTAGTAGTTCCACAGTCTCAGCAGGTCCTAATACTTCACATGTTGGACAAAATGAAGTTAGCCCAAACAAAGTACCTCATATATCTCAAGTAGGACAGAAAGAAGTAAGTCCCAGCTCAGGTCCAAAGCCATTGTCTGGACGTGATCGGTTTAAATTACAGCAACAGTCTCTCAGCCACAAACGACAAGCACTTAAGTTGCGAAGGGAAGGTAGGACAGAAGAAGCCGATGCAGAATTTGAATTGGCAAAAGCTATTGAGAGCCAGTTGGAAGAAGCGTCTTCCCAAGGTACAATGCAGTTTTCTGACCCCACAGCTGAATCAGCAGAGGGTGTCAGTGTTGAGGATTTTCTTGATCCTCAGCTTTTCTCTGCTTTAAAAGCAATTGGAATTGCAGATACCTCTGTTGTACCCCGTTGCCCGGAAAGGCAGGAAACGAAAAAACCTATAACTGGTGATACTGATAAAACTGGCACTATTGCCTCTCAAATCCTTGAAAGATCAGAGCCAAAACTATCTGAAGCACGTGTATCTGATGAAACTTCCAATGAGAGAAAGCAGTTGGAAGAGCGGGTAAAGGCAGAGAAATTAAAGGCATTAAACTTGAAACGTTCTGGAAAGCAGGCAGAGGCCTTGGACGCCCTTCGACGGGCTAAGATGTTTGAGAAGAAGTTGAACGCTTTAGCTTCATAACAATGAAGCTGGTATAGTGGTTGTGTTTGGCCAGGCTTCTCACATGGTATGAACCCACGATAAGCACGACTGGAGTTGGGATAACGGACTAGGTACTTGCCTCGTGTATGCTGGTTAAGTCATTCCAATTGATGAGCTCAACGAGTGAGTGATCAGAACACCAGAAACATAATAAAAAACCATTTTCTTGCCCTGATGATGTGTTTTGTATTTTGACATGTATAATTGTTCTTTCATAACTATTTTCTTGAGAATGAGATTATAATACTTTCATCCCCAATTTAGAATTGTCAGGGGATCCCTGTATTCTACTTGATTGTTCTTGTAGGGTTTTTCATCTTTAATTGTTATGAAATGTCGGAAATTCAGGACAATGTCGATAACTTCTTGCAATACCATGCGCTCTTCCAAAGCCTTATTTACTGCAGGGTATTATACAAGTTTCAGGATATAGAATACAGATTGATAGAAACCAAAGTTTTATACTGGATACAAGCAACAGAAAATACAAAGAGAGACAAGTATCTCGTGTCTCCCATAACAACAATCTTTCTGCAAATAAAAGATATACTATAGCCTGCCTGCACATTACTGGATTTAGTCTTATATACTATAACTATTTCATAACTATTTAGGATAAAGACAGATAACTTCTAGTAACCAAAAGGAACTGCCAAGCTGCTCAATCTACCATGTGTGAAACCGAGAAGATGCAAATCATTATCTTTCTTCGCTTTTTCCTCCTTGAGTAAGTATGGAAGATATGTGCCTTATCACAGATATTCTTATATATTTTATTTCTTTTTCATTGCGCTTCATGTGTAGGCAGGCTTAATGAAGCATGGCATTTCAGGTAAGAGGAATGGGTTCAAAGAACAAGGAGAGTATCCGATCCTTTGTCTCATGATCTGGAATACCAAATCCATCTCCATGCTGGTAAATGCATTGAGAAATCCTAGCAAGATTCATTGAAGTTCTTCTAAAATCCTTTGAGAAGGATTGGTCCCTTAGTATGTCTCTGTTCATCTTCTTCCAGGTCTGATCAATTAACTTCTTTATGTAGTTTCGAGCATTTTCTTCAGAACTCTTAGAATCATGCATGTAACATTGGATTGACTTAAGATGATCTCCTTTCTTGATTTCATCCTGAACAAAAAATGAAACAACTTTTGAGTTGTAGTATCAGAGATCATTAAGGAACTTACTGATGAGGCACAAAATTTTATTTTATAAGCATAACTTACAGGTGAAGTTGCCAAGTCATTTACAAGTCGAAGAATTAGCGAAGGTGAGTAAATGATGGGAGGATAATGATTTAAGCATTCCAATTCGTCCTCCTTTATGGGGTTTGTGATGCAAAAATAAGCATGCATTATTAGTACAGGACCGGTGTTGGATATCCAGGCATTTCTCAGGAACTCATTCAACGTAGGTGTATATCCTCTTTGATACCACTTCACTTCCAATAAGTAAGCTTTACACAGGTAAGCCCACTGAAATATTTGATCCAGAACATGTCAATATACAATTAGGTGGGAAATTTAAGATAAAGAAAAAAGGTTTATTACCTGCTTCCTTATCTGTGAAATTATGCTGAACCCTTGTTCTTTGAGAATATCATAAGCCAGCTCATTCATTGAATTGAAAAGAGCTAGGAAGCTGATTTTCATGTATTCAGGTAGTTGCTCTATTGCATTGATGTCCCATCTTCACAACATGCAACCACAATGAATTATATTTCATGAGATTCTATTCCACCCCACCCCCCATAACTACACAATTATAACTATTAGTAGTGTATTTTAACCTGTTGTAACAGGTAAACTAGCTACTATCTCATTTTCCAGGTTATTGATTTCATTTATTATGGATAGTTGTCTTTTAGGTGACACAATAGTATAAAAATTGCGAGTGAGGAAAAGATGTAAAGCATGTGGACAAACCTGTCAACAATATCAGTAAAGAGCTCAAGTTCATCCAAGGTACCATAAACATCATAGATGTCATCAATTGTTGTAATGAGAACAGCAAACTTTGTTGAAAGCTTTCTGCAGAATCCGAACTGAGGATTAGGGGTGAAACCAACAGCCCAGAAGAAGCCCTCCACCAATCTGTCCCTCACAAAGCTCATCTTTTTAACAAGTTTAATGTTCTTATCCCACCTGCATGCGTCATAACCAGCCAGATTAATGTTCTTTCCAATTTACTAGCTAGTACTAGATTACTAACCAGATATCTTTTTAGAAAGTAATTTTCACTCGCCAACCAGATATCTAAAAATATTTTTCATAAAAAAATGTCAAATAGTGTTTTAGTGTATTCTATGGTACTGTTTTCACTTTCAAATGTCATATAGAAATCACCTTGACATTTGTTTTAGTTCCTCCAAGTATGTAGCTTGCACCATGTTATAGTCCAACTTTGCAAGTTCAAGTAGAAAAGGATTCATGTTCTCTTTTTTGTGATAAATTTCTATAAACCATCTTGCTTCTAATCTCTCCATCCTCCAATGCACAGGCATTTCTAAAGCATGGCTTACTTGCTCACCAACATTCTCATCCATCTTCTTCTTCTTAAGGCTTTCCATCAGATAATGAGTGGCGAAATCTCGAGCATTCTCCATAATATTTTCATCTTCCATACAAAGATAGGAAGCTTCATACAAACTCAACAGTCCTTTAGTATCCTCCACAAGGGCTGTTTTGAACTTTCCTTCCTCGTTCATGAAACTGCAAAATATCTCTGCCAAAAAACAAAAAGGAACCAAAGCATGGATTACCTATAAGATATAGCTACTCCCTCCGTTCATTTTACAATTAATTGTCACATTTAAACTTGGTACACCAGTTAAGACAACAATAATTGTTTTACCACACTACCATATTAATTGATGTTTCATATTAGGTATTGAAAAATGATTTGAAGTACCTTGAGGAACATGATAGCCCTGTTGTCTAAGAAGTCGAAATTCTAAAGCAACAGCATACACCTCCTCATTGTTCAGATCTCTTTTATTATAATTAACGTATGTTTGCTTCAATACTGTATCAATTTCTTCCTCAAAGTGATAATATATTCCAAGTCTTTGCAAAATATCAATAAGCTCAAGTTGTTCCAATGAGTTTGTCATTATTTTCTCCAACATCCATCTTACTTCTTCTTTTAGTTTTTCAGCTCGTTCACAATATTTCTCTTCCTGCATGATAAACAAATTCGTCACTAATTTTTTCCAAATAATTAGCACATGCATCTAGCTATCGCGATGTAAATTAAGTTTGGAATGTCGAAAATGAAAAAAAATAAAAATCGACTTATTATTTTTGGACTTACAGCGTACAAGTTGGGTCGTGATTGGACATATTCATCATCCCAAATGCTAGGTTTGTAGTTTCCTGACCTCCTAATATCCATAGTTAATAAGCAACCTTATCTTGAAGCTATGTCTACAATAATTAAGAAAAGTGACCCCTCTTATAAAA
Organism: Solanum gracilifrons; assembly: GCA_029582605.1. Lineage (NCBI taxonomy): Eukaryota > Viridiplantae > Streptophyta > Magnoliopsida > Solanales > Solanaceae > Solanum > Solanum gracilifrons. The sequence continues at coordinate 7,729 of JAJOOH010023063.1, forward strand.
CAAGTGAAGACAAGACTTCTCACGTTTCAAACCCTACTTTCGATGAAAAGGAAATACATGAGTAATGTAAGAAAAAACTTTAATTTCATTTCTTATATTCTAAACAAGAAAAAGCTTAATTTCATTTCTTATATTCTAAACAATAAAAATTTTCATTTCATTTCTTATATTCTAAACAAGAAAAAACTTAGTTTCATTTCTTATATTCTAAACAAGTGTATAATTGATGAAATAATTCAGCGAATAATTTGAATTAAAGAAAATAATTATGTAATGAACTTTTACTTCCTTAGTTCACTTTTACTTCTCATTTATTTCTTAAATAGATTTTCAATTTTACTTGTCACTTTCGATATATATATATATATATAAAAGACAAAAAAAAATTCTTGTTTTACCCCTAACATTAAATAATATTCTCCATATCATTTATCAAGACCAAATACAAAACAATAATTAATAGGAATAGTATAGTAAAATACCTATAGCAATAGTTATTTTATTAATGATCATATCAAGTCAAATAATGATAAGTAAAAATAACAAAGGGAGTACTTTTTCTTTTGTACAAATTTAGCATAAAACAAAATGAATAAATTAAATGAATCACAAAATCAATTGATGTAAAAGCAATTCCCCACTTGTCAGCTTGTTACTTCCTCCGTTTCAAAATAAGTGATATTTGTATTTTGTTATTTATTTCAAAATTAGTGATATGTTACATAATTAAGAAAAAAAATATTTTCCTAGCCAAAATCACCCTTTTTAATTCATGGAGTTTTATGTCATTATAGAACGACTTCAAGACATTTAATTAAAAGTCAGATCATAAAGTATAATTCTTCATATTTTCTACAAGTAAGTAATTCTTTTAAGAGGTGTTTCAAGCTAAAAAGATCAATAATTTTAAAAAAGATGCAAGTATATTAAACAAATAACATAACAACCATCTCCGCTCCTTGCCCACCTCTCAATTAAGCATTCTTTATACTTAATGTAGTATTCATAGGAAATTTTCACTGAAAAATACTTTTTCAAAATGTGTAAAATAAGGACAAATTTTTAAAAGTAGAATTAATATCTTTATAATTATGTAAAACACAAAGATAATAGTTTGAAGAGTATTATTATTAACTATTGGCATTTAGAAAGAGGTTTTATAGAGTGAAAGAAGTGGATTGAGAATATTTGGAAGATAATCGAAAGTTGATATGGTGTCTGGCCAGTAGTTAGGAGTGTCAAATGGGCGGGTTGGATTGAAATTGAAGATATTAAAACGGGTTGAAATAGAAATCGGGTTGGATCTTGATCCGCCCAAGTTTTATAATCACAATGCGAATTTCAGCTCAAGATTATTTTTTTTAAAAGTAACAAATGGATAGATAAATCCTAAAAGATGTTAAATAGATAATAATTCATACCTTTAATATAGGAACATATCTTAGTAAAAAGTTTTAAAACGGGTTGACATTGGAGATTGAATTGAGCTCAATTGAGGATTCTCTTAGAATGGATAAGACTTGAATGGGTTGAGATTGAACTCAATTCAAATTATCTTGAGCCCAACCCTTAAAATTCTGGACGAATTGGACGGGTTACCTATGTTTGGATTCATTTTTGACGCCGTTAGTACTAGTCAAATTTTGTTCCCAATTAATTAATGCTATATGAATCAACAGACAGAGAGAATTCCTTGGTACTTCAATATTAACCCTAAAATAGTGTTCCTTTCGATTCAAATTAAATGATTTTTTCATTATTCTTTTTTTTCCTAAACTTATTTTTAAAGCTAGATATAGTTGAGGGAAAATCCTTTTGGCCATAAAAAATTGGTCATAATTTGACCAGAATGGTAAAAGGACATATTCACACTATAAACTAGTTTATTTTTGGACATTATTGCCCTTTAGCTTAAATATTGAATATATTCTTCAATTATGTTTCCAATACATTTGAAAATAATTAATGATATTAATTATTGATGATTTTATAATTAAACATGAGAAAGAAACCACAAAGTTGACCAAAGAAAACATAAGTCTCACCCACTCTTCTTACTTGAAATTTTCAAGATCTAAAAAAAAACTAAAAATATGACAGTAGTAGTAAAAAAATAAAAATAATATATGCCTTTTTCAATTTCTAAATTTCCTCCTTTCTACTTATTCTTTTTTGTTTATTTATTTTTCATTTCTTATTTTTTAATAAAAAAGATAATTAAAAAAATACAAAAGAGGGGTAAAGTGTTGGCTATCTCTTTTAGCTTATAATTTGTAATCGTGAAAAGATAAATTATATCTAAATTATTTAAATATTAAGAATTTATATCTATAATACTCAAAATTATTTGCTAGAGAATTGGGCGTTCCGATTGTAATAATCTTTGTGCATATAAAAGATATACTATATATAGCCTGCCTACACATTACTGAATGTAGTCTTATATACTATAACTACTTCATAGCTATTTAGGATAAAGACAAATAACTTGTAGTAACCATAAGGAACTGCCAAGTTGCTCAATCCAAATCATTATCTTTCTTTGCTTTTTCCTGCTTGAGTAAGTATGGAAGATACGTGCCTTATCACAGTAGTATATTTTATTTCTGTTACATTGAGCTTGATGTGTAAACAGGCATAATGAAGCATGTCATTTCAGGTAAAAGGAATGGGTTCAAAGAACAAGGAGATTATCCGATCCTTTGTCTCATGATCTGGAATACCAAATCCATCTCCATGCTGGTACATGCATTGAGCAATCCTAGCTAAATTCATTGAAGTTGTTCTAAAATCCTTTGAGAAGGATTCGTCCCTTAGAATGTCTCTGTTCATCTTCTTCCAGGTCTGATCAATTAGTTTCTTTATGTAGTTTCGAGCATTTTCTTCACAACACTTAGAATCATGCATGTAACATTGGATCGATTTAAGAAAATCTCCTTTCTTGATTTCATCCTGAACAAAAAATGAAACAACTTTTGAGTTGTGAGTATCAGAGATCATTAAGGAACTAATTACTGATCAGGCATAACTTACTGGTGAAGTTGCCAAGTCATTTACAAGTCGAAGAATTAGCGAAGGTGAGTAAATGATGGCAGGATAATGATTTAAGAATTCTAATTCCTCCTCCTTTATGGGGTTTGTGATGCAAAAATAAGCATGCATTATTAGTACAGGACCGGTGTTCGTTATCCAGGCATTTCTCAAGAACTCATCCAAGCTTGGTGTATATCCTCTTTGATACCACTTCACTTCCAATAAGTAAGCTTTACACAGGTTAGCCCACTGAAATATTTGGTACAGAACATGTCAATTAGGTGGGAAATTCAAGATAAAATTCAATGGAAGAAAATTTTTAATTTACTACCTGCTTCCTTATATGTGAAATTATGCTGAACCCTTGTTCTTTGAGAATATCATAAGCGAGTTCATTCATTGAGTTGAAGAGAGCTAGGAAGCTGATTTTCATGTATTCAGGTAGTTGCTCTATTGCGTTGATGTCCCATCTTCACAACATACATGTAACCACAATGAATTAAGTACTGTATATGATCTGATAAACAATGAATTTGAGATTCTATATATTCCAGGTTATTGATTTCATTTATTATATATGGACGTACGCGGGCGGGTTACCTTTTAGGTGACATGACATGATAGTATAAAAATTGGGAGAGCAGAATAGATGGATCTAAAGCATGCATGTGGACAAACCTGTCAACAATATCAGTAAAGAGTTCAAGTTCATCCAAGGTACCATAAACATCATAAATGTCATCAATTGTAGTGAGGAGAACAGAAAGCTTTGTTGAAAGCTTTCTGCAGTATCCGAACCGAGGATTAGGAGTGAAACCAACAGCCCAGAAGAAGCCCTCCACCAATCTGTCCCTCACAAAGCTCATCTTTTTAACAAGTTTAATGTTCTTATCCCACCTGCATGCGTCATAACCAGCCAGATTAATGTTCTTTCCAATTTACTAGCTAGTACTAGATTACTAACCAGATATCTTTTTAGAAAGTAATTTTCACTCGCCAACCAGATATCTAAAAATATTTTTCATAAAAAAATGTCAAATACTGTTCTAGTGTATTCTATAGTACTGTTTTCACTTTCAAATGTCATATAGAAATCACCTTGACATTTGTTTTAGTTCCTCCAAGTATGTGGCTTGCACCATGTTATAGTCCAACTTTGCAAGTTCAAGTAGAAGAGGATTCATGTTCTCTGTTTTGTGATAAATTTCTATAAACCATCTTGCTTCTAATCTCTCCATCCTCCAATGCACAGGCATTTCTAAAGCATGGCTTACTTGCTCACCAACATTCTCATCCATCTTCTTCTTCTTAAGGCTTTCCATCAGATAATGAGTGGCGAAATCTCGAGCATTCTCCATAATGTTTTCATCTTCCATACAAAGATAGGAAGCTTCATACAAACTCAACAGTCCTTTAGTATCCTCCACAAGGACTGTTTTGAACTTTCCTTCCTCATTCATGAAACTGCAAAATATCTCTACAAAAAGAATAAAAAAAGTAACTACTTGAGGATAAACACTTAAGAATGGATTTAGCTATAAGATCAGCTACTCCGGGAATTTGCGCATAGAATCTTCAATTTTTTTAAAAAGTATTATAATAAGTCACAATAATTGATATTTCAAAATATTTAAAAGATCTATGAAAAATTTACGATCAAAGATAAACTGGTTTGAACCTTGAAATCTGAAAAGTGCCACATAAAATGAGACGGAGGGAGCATAAGATAAGTACATGTAATTGGCAACATGCTATGACATATAAGTGTAAATATATATTTTTTATTTTATCAGTGTATATATTCTCATCCCGTATGTCTAGTACCCACTTTGTCGTCCAGTTAATCCGGATTTTTGTCCAGAGTCCTATTTAAGGAGAAATGCTCCTTGCCAAATACGACTACCATTCCCAGGCCTTAAGTTTGAAACATCTATTTAAGAATGGAGAAATACTTACCATCTACGACTTCAGTCATGTACTATGTGTTATATTAAAAACCTTAGACTTGCCACAACTAAAACAAAGAAGGAAAATTTCAAAAATACCTTGAGGAACATGATAGCCATGTTGTCTAAGCAGTCGAAATTCTAAAGCTGTAGCATACAACTCCTCATCATGGTGATCTCTTTTATTATAATTATAACTAACGTATGTTTGCTTCAATACTGTATCAATTTCTTCCTCAAAGTGATAATACATTCCAAGTCTTTGCAAAATATCAATAACCTCAAGTTGTTCCAATGAGTTTGTCATTATTTTCTCCAACATCCATCTTACTTCTTCTTTTAGTTTTTCAGCTCGTTCACAATATTTCTCTTCCTGCATGATAAACAAGTTTATCACTTAATTCTTTTCTTCCCAAAAATATAAACAAGAATTATCACATACATGCATCTATCGCGATGTAAATAAAGTTTGGAATGTCGAAAATGAAAAATATTTTTGGACTTACAGCGTACAAATTAGGTCGTGATTGGACATACCCATCCTTCCAAATGCTAGGTTTGTAGTTTCCTGACCTCCTAATAACCATAGTTGATATGCAACTTTGAGGCATGTATGTCTACAATAATAAGAAAAAAGTGAGCCACATTTTCACCTTTTATAAAACAAGTGAAGTCAAGAGTTCTCACGTTTCAATCCCTACTTTAAAAACACGTAAGAGTAATGTAAGAAAAATCTTAATTTCATTTCTTATATTCTAAACAAGTGTATAATTGTCAACTTATTATTATTTCAAAATAAGTGACATTTTTATCTTTTTATTTGCTACAAAATAAGCTTGTTTTACATATTCAAAGAAGAATCATTTTTTACTGCCAAAATTACCTCTTTAATACATGAAATTTTACACCATAAAAGAGTTACTAATTTTTTCTACCAGAAATTTTTTCTTCAAAATGGAGTAATTTTCTTAAGGAATATGACTAAGTTAAAAACACCACTTATTTTGAAATCGAAAAAGTATTTGACAGACAAATTAAAAGATCAACCCTTTCTCCCCCTTCCGGCCTTCCCCACTTCTCAGTACGTGTATAATCAAATACCAATATTAGCGGAATATGGAAGGAAGACTATGGATCCAAATATGCCTATGAACAAGTTGTTTGTTTTTGAAGCATCTCCTTCCTTTACACTAGCTCTTGAAGGTGATGCGAATGGAACTATATCGTTTAGATCAATTCCTTTTTATATGGATGAACCTACTATTTAATAAATAAAATCCTTCCAATTCCAAAGCAAAAATAAAAAATAAAAATCCCAATAGTTGAAAGTTCAAACTCATATTGGAGTATTCACATTCTAAAATTTGCATGATATGATGATTCTCTCAATACTTAGTAAGTACTGAATATAACTAATCTTCAGTCTATTTAGATACCGTGCCATGAAAATATCATTAACAATAACAATAAAATGATAATAATAATAATAATAATAATAATAATAGGCTCATGTTTTTTTTTTTTTTTACCCTCCCTAGGAGCTCTCACACCTTTTTGCTCCCTTGGTGACTCGAACTAGCGACCTTTGGGTTGGAAGTGATGAGTGCTTACCATCCGAGCAACTCCCTCTCGTCATAAGTTCATGTTCCATATTGCCTTTGAAGAAATAGTAAGAGTACTTATTTAATGTACTCATAGGAAATTTTCACTGAAAAAAACTTCTTCAAAAGGTATAAATAACACTAAATTAAAAAAAAATTAAAATTAATATTTTTTTTATTTAGGTAAAACACGTAATAATATGAACTAGGGAGAATCTTTCGAAGATAGTCGAAAGTTGATATGATGCCTGGCCAGTATTATTAGGATTTTGTTAATTAATGTTATATTTATCAACAGACAAAGAGAATTCATTGGTACTTGAGCACAATATTAACCTTAAAATAGTGCTCATTTCGATTCAAAATAAATGTTTTTTTAATTAAAGGGTAATTTTATTGTTCTTCTTTTTTTCTTTCCAAACTTATTTTTTAAGTTAGAGATAGTTGAAAAATCAAAGGATAATTATGGGGGAAAAAACAAATATTAATTCATTTAGGACCATAGAAAAAATATCAGAAATTAATTTATTTTAGCTTGGAGGACGTAGTAATGTTTAGAAGAAGGAAGCCACTGATTAGTGTACACTTCCAAGAAAATGGGGGTTGTGATAAGGTATAATACGAGGTTAATTAGCCGTGCAATTTAATTAAGACAGTTCTTTGAACCTTTCTTTCTTTCATAACCCAAAGTTTAATTGATAAACTCGCCGTACTACTCAAGTTGCGCTGGATACAAAGCACGAGTAATAAAACCAGGTTGCTTTACAATTTTCCAAACTAATTAATTAATTGATTAAATAACTAATCTCCAAGAAAGATTCATGAAATTTTATCACCTAATTAATTTCCATATCTCTCTTTCTTATGTAATACGCAAAGGATCCGAAATCTTACATTCCATCATGGCTACATTCATTTAACAGGATTAATATCTAAAAAGAAAATTATGTAATGGATTTACTATATCTTTTACTATAATTAACTAATGTATGCTCCTTCCGTCCATTTTTAATTGTTATGGTCTCCTTTTTTAGAGTTAAATTATAAAAACTTTGATTAATATTTTACGATGTATTTTTTCATTATATTGATATAATTTTTTTTTACAATTTATAGTACTTTTCGTATAGTTTTTGAATATGTAATTTTTTTGTTTAAAATGTCGAATTAATGTAATCTAATTTAACATTGAAAATTAATCAAATTAACTTTCGAAAAGCGCAACATAACAAATAAAAGTGAATGAGTATTTCATATTTAACAATTATTACAACCTTCAAAAGTTTGTTGTAGGTTCTCATATAGGTGTTTAGTTATTAAGATTTTCTTTAATGAACTGACATCAAATGTTTAATTAATTTTATGTTTATAAAAGAGTATGTTTAAGGGGAAATCGAAAGGAGAATTCTTCCATTAAGTACTATTATAATGTAGAGGGTTTAATACTGTCTACGATAAAAAGAATCAATCTAAGAGTTTATTTGAGAGGTACTTTAAGAAGTTTTAATATTAATGTGTCTACTGTCTAGTAAGAAGTATGGTGCATCATTGCCTACGTAATTGATCAAATTTTCATGATATATTCTTCTATCGACATAGTTCTTTGTGATCGTAAAAGAAGAATCTAGAATTTAGAGAGAAAATATCTAAGGAAGAAGAAGACTCTATTATTGATCATTCAAAAAACTGTAGATTACAATGATAGAAGAGCTATTTATACATCACATTCTCTGTTAGTAACTAGCCTTCTTTTAACTAACATTCTGAAGGTTGTTATAACTAACTGTTGGAAATGACTAGTTTACCCTTAACTAACTATAACCGTGCTAACTCACTACTTAGCTTTTCATATCACAACACTCCCCTTCAAGCTAGGTAGTGCAAAAATGTTTAGCATTCCTAGCTTGGATATAAGATGTTCATGCTACAGTCTGGATAGTCCTTTAGTCATTATATCAACAGGTTGTTCTTTGGTAAATATGTAATTGACTTTGATTAGCCCTTGTTGCAACCTTTCTCTTATAAAGTGACAATCGATCTCAATGTGTTAGGTCCTCTCGTGATACACTGTATTTGCAGCAATTTGTATTGCTGCTTTACTATCACAATATATCTGAACTAGTAATTGTATTCCAACACCTACTTCTTTTAATAATCCAAGCAGCCAGACTAGTTCAGACACAGTAGATGCAAGACTTATGTATTCAGCTTCTGCGGAACTTTTTGAAACTGTGGTTTGCTTCTTAGCTTTCAATGACACAAGAGAACTCCCTACTTTGATCATGTATCCAGTTACAGACTTCATGGTAAATGGACAAGATGCCCAGTTTGCATCACAAAATGCAGTAACCTTTTGATCAGAGAAACTGGCTAATAATAGTCCTTGTCCAGGTTGTCTTTTTAGATATTTCACCACCCTTAGTGCATTATCCATATGTGACTTCTTTGGTTGTTGCAAGAATTGACTTAAGGTCTGAGTTCTGAAGGATATATCAGGCCTAGTCATGTTGAGGTACAATAATTTCCCTATCAACTTCTGATACATTGTTACATCTACCAAGGGATCTTCCTCATGTCCTTTATGTATATGATCATCATACAACTTAGATGTTAGTTTGACATTAATGTCAATGGGAGTTCCAGCAGCAAGGACAAACCAACTTCAGTTATAAGTTCCAGGGCATATTTTCTCTGATGCATAAGTATGCCATCAGCTGACCTGATGAATTCAATTCCTAAAAAATACTTCAATTCCCCTAGATCCTTCATCTTAAATGCTTGTTGTAATGCTTTCTTTGTCTCTTCAATCATCTTCAGATTGCTGCCAGTTATTAACATATCATCCACATACACTAGTACAATCACAATCCCTTCTTCTGATCTATTAATGAACAAAGAGTAGTCATGTGAACTTTCTTTAAACCTGAGTTTGATGAGAGCTTCTGTTAGCTTATGGTTCCATTGTCTTGGAGCCTGTTTGAGTCCATAAAGAGACTTTGTCAGTCTGCACACCTTCTCCCCTTGACTGACAAAACCCTAAGGTAACTGCATGTAAATTTCATCTTCTAAATCACCATGTAAAAAGGCATTAAAGACATCCATCTGATGAATGTGCCATTGTCTAGAGGCAGCTAGAGCCACTATGGTTCTCACAGTGACCATCTTAACAACAGGGGAAAAAGTCTTTTGATAGTCCATCCCTTCTTGCTGACTATAGCCCTTAGCAACCAATCTTGCTTTGAACCTCTCTATTTCACCAGTAGATTTGTACTTTACTTTATATATCCACCTACAGCCTATAGGTTTCTTTCTTATTGGCAAGTCAGTGATTACCCAAGTGTTATTGGTTTTCATAGCATGTATCTCAGTCTGCATGGCCTCTACCCACCTTTTGTCTTTAATAACTTTTACATAGGACACATGTTCTTGGACAGTTGAAGTAGCAACAATATAACATTTATAAGAAGGAGACAAGTGAGCATAGCTCATGTAGTTGCACAGTGGATATTGCACATCCTTACTGATATTCAATTAGACAAAATCTTGCATCCATTTAGGAGTATGTGGAGTTCTAGTAGACCTTCTGGTAGGTGCTTGGACTGCATCATGTGTTGAGTCACACACAGTGGTATCAATAACCTGAGCACTTCCATCATGTACCTGTTCTACATCAGTAACCTGATCACTACCATATGAAATTTCCTCATGTACCTATTCTACATCAGGGATATTAGAACTTGAAACTTCTTCACCACCTTCTGTAAGAACAACTTCCTCATCACACCTTAGAGGCATATTAGAAAACTGATTAAAATCTTCATACAGCACACCTGATCCTTGGACAGTGTCCTCAATCACAGTGTGAGTATTTAGGTTATTCTCCTTCTTCTAGGTAAAGGGAAAGACATCTTCCTTAAAAATAACATCTCGACTGACAAAGAAGGACTGACAAAGAAGGACATGTTGGTTATATATCAAATAGTACATACCCCTTCTGAACTTCTGAATATCACATATGAACAACTGATCTTGACCTGGACATCATTTTATCATGTTCACATAGATTTTTTGCAAAGCACAAGTAACCTATTGTTCTTAAATGAGACAGACCTGGTGAGCACCCATACAATGTCTCATAAGGAGTTTGATGATCGATCACACTACTTGGTAATCTATCGATCAGATAGACTACTGCCAGAACATAATGCCCCCAAAACGTCAAAGGAATTTCAGCCTGAAACCTGAGTGCTCTTGTAACATCAAATATATGCCTATGTTTCCTCTTAGCAACACAATTTTGTTGAGGGGTATAGGGGCAAGATCTCTGATGTATAATTCCCTAATCTTTAAACATTGTGTGGCATACTAAGTTAAGAAATTCAGTTCCATTGTCAGACATTACCATTTTAACAGTCTTACCAAACTGAGTCTTAACATATTGCAAGAACAACTTAAGAGACACAGACACATCAGACTTAAGTTTGAGTAGAAAAATATAGGTCATTCTTGAAAAATCATCCACTATTATGAGAAAGTACTTTGTTACCATCAAAGGTAGGTGTGTTATAAGGACCTCATACATCAACATGTATCAAGTCAAAACAAGCACTACTTTTAATACTACTTGAAGGAAAAGGTAATCTTATCTGCTTAGCACAAGGACAAACTGTGCATTTAGAAACCTTACATATATTGTCTTTATTCATATCAAACATTCTAGAAAGTACTAGAGAAGACACATGTCCTAATCTTTGATGCCACAAGTCTATACTGGAGAGCACTCTAGGAACAGCAAAAGCAGACTTCTTCACTTCACTTTCAGTTCCATGTGTCAACTGACTTAACAACAAATACAATCCTCATTCCTCTTTATCAACCTCCTTCACATTTTCAGTGTAAAGTTCATAGAAAACACAAAAATAAGGAAAGAAGGTGACTGAGCAACCTAGTTCCTTTGTGATTTTACTTATAGACAACAAATTATGTTGAAAGTTTGGCGGGTGAAACACTATTGTAATGACACTGTTAGCTGATACATCCCAAGTACCCACATGAGTCACTTTAGTAGTATCACCATTTGGAAGATAAACAATTTTAGGAGTATTAAGTTTTGTCACAGAATTCTTGGACAACATTTCCAAGTTAGACACCATATGATTTGTAGCACCCGTATCTATAATCCACACCTTATTATTTGCAGAGATAAAAAATGATTTACCTGCAGTATTCACTACACTGCTATCGTGTATAGCTTGATTTGGTTTTTGTTGCTTAAACATTCTGAGAATGTGATCATACTGATCATTTGTGAAAGTGCACCCCTAAAGCCTGAAGTAGTTGCTTCACATCTTTCTCAGTTTGACTTAACTGCATATTAACTTTAGTATTCTCAGTTGTACATTCACCACCAAAGTTATGATAATGAGAACTTTCAACTTTCTTTCCCCACTCAGGAACCTGCACATTTATGTTGAAACCATAAGAGAAATGAGGCTGAGCAACTGAAGGTTGACTGTACTGTCCAGATTCACTTCCCTGACTCTTTCTTTTAGACTTAAAGTCAGGTGGATATCCTACATAGCAAAACTCCTTATTGCGTCCTTTACATTTGCAGAAATCACAAACTAGCAGAGAGTTCTTCTTGAACCTTTAACTCACCCCTGAGCTACTACCAGCTTTGAAATATAAGGCAACAAATTTCATATTCATAGCACTCAGTCCCAAACTACTACTGGATGTATGAACTACTATTTTTTTACTCTAATCTCCTACAATCATAGCATATGCAGGATTAATGGATGGTAAAGGGTTCATCATAAGAATTTGGCTCCTAGCATGGTGATATGATTCATTCAATCCCATTAAGAATTGATATAATTTCTGCCTATTCATATGTTCCACAAAACCTTTTGACTTTCCACAATTACAACAAGGAGATGGTACTAACACCTTAAACTCATCCCATAAGGTCTTAAGTCTGGTGAAATACACAGATACAGAAGCAGTACCCTATTGTAATTGAAACTATATCTTTGTGCAAACTGTATGTCCTAGATCCATCCACTCTATCGAATCTTTCCTTAGGTCATTCCACACATTTAAAGCACTTGAAGCAAAAGCAATACCACTCAACAAACTTTTACAAATAGAATTCATTAGCCAGGATAACACTATAACATTAACTCTTTCCCAATGTCCCCATAGTTCCTCACCATATACTTCTCTCCTGCAACTTTCATCAATCAGTCCTAACTTGTTTCTTCCTAAACAAAGCTAACTGAATTGATTTACTCCACAACATATAATTTTCAATGCCAAGCAATTGAAAAGAAATCAGGTTGATCCCACTGATATCAGTAGGACTTAAAAACAGATGATGATTATAGTCGATACCTTGATTTGAAGAAGAACTGCCATTGTTATGAACAGATGTACCAACATTTTGACCTATATTGAGATTCTGAGTCAGCTCCACTGCTACATTATCAGGAGCCATTGATCAAACTCTGATTCAACACTTGACTTGAACTGCTTTGATGAATCTCTTTTCGCGGAAGCATAAAAATGCAAATTTCAAACTGAAAACTGCTGCTGAAGGAAATCAGCAACAATGAATCGATGGATCTACAATGATCCTTTGATTCTAGATCCAACTCGTCTTCACCAGTAGCTACTGGGAAGAGAGCTCTGATACCATGTTCGTAAAAGAAGAATCTAGAACTTAGAGAGAAAATATCTAAGGAAGAAGAAGACTCTATTGTTGATCATTCAAAAAACTGTAGATTACAATGATAGAAGGGCTATTTAACATCATATTCTATGTTAGTAACTAACATTCTTTTAACTAACATTATAAAGGTTGTTATAACTAACTGATGAAAATGACTAGTTTACCCTTAACTAACTATAACCGTGTTAACTCACTGCTTAACTTTTCATATCACAACACTTTACCTCAAATTATGAAATAAAATAAAATATTTTGCCTATAATGATCAGGAAAGAAGAAATACGTAAGGGAAAAAATTGTAATCATGAGTATTGTTAAGGGGTCAAACTAAAAACATTAAATTTTCAAGAAGGCAAATAAAGATATGAAAATTAAAGGATTAAAAGTGGTAAGATCAAAAAATTAAGGGACAAAAATGAAAAATAGAAAAGTAAAGGGAAGTGTGGAAAAATAATTACAAAAACCAAAGAACTAAAGATAGATATATAAAAAAAACTAAATGCAAATGTGGAAATAAAAAGTAAAGGATACTTGATCAAAAGGCTCTGATATTGATTTTGAAATAATATAAATGTAACAATAAAGCTTAAATTTTATGAACTGACATAAAAAATAATAAATTATCTTGATAATAAATATTTTAACCACAACCACGAAAATACTATAATAATTTATATTCACACTATAAACTGATTATTTTTTTTGACATTTTTAATTCTTCCCCCTAAATTTCTAAACATTTTCATCAATATTATTCTCAATATAATAGGGAGAAGAATCATTCTGACAATTTTCATATCCTCTTAAATTACGTCTATGAAAAGAATATTTCTTAGACTCCCATAAATACGTCCCAATTCCCATAAAATACATATATGGCCAAATACGTTATTAAGAAAACAGATATACGTATATAATTCTTTTCCCTTTTCTAAAATCTTCCACATGTATGCATATATGTGTCACGCCCCGAGCCTACACCCTGGACGTGGCCAGCACTCAAAGACCATTGCTGGCCTCAAGCGAACCCTTGGTCTGGCTTACTAACTCAGCGGAAGACTATATGCATATTTATAAAGATCAATAGCACACTACTCAACTTAACTAATGAAATAACTTAGAATGTTTAATAGTCAACATTCAACTTGGCCAAAATGGCAACTCAAGTCTTAACATATGAAATGAAAAGAAAAGACAACTGAATTCACTAACTGACTGTCTGACTATCTATGAAGCCTCTAAACAACTAAGATGGATGTCGGGACAGGCCCGCGACATCCTAATGAAC
>JAJOOH010023064.1:0-17017 GCA_029582605.1 Solanum gracilifrons
CCCCCCCCCCCCCCCCCCCAAAAATATATATTTTAAGTTTGTTTTTTAAAAAATATTTCCAATTTTAAATTTTTATTTTCATCCCACCCCCCCTCCCCCACCAGCCCTCCTCCCCACTCCCCCCTAAAAAGTTAAAAAATTAAAGTTTGTTTCTAAAAAATATTTTCAATTTCAAATTTTTATTTTTCCACCCCACCCCAACCCCCCTATCCGTGACCCCCCCATCAGCCCCCCACCCTGTCCAAAAAAAGAAATTAAGTTTGTTAATAAAAAATATTTTCAATTTCAGATTTTTATTTTTTTACCCCACTCCACCCCCCACCCCCTACTCGCAACCAGGGGAAAATTTATGTATTAAAATTGGGTCATCGAAACCCGTGGTCATCCGACTAAACTCGATATATTACTTGTATAATTATTAAAGAAATAGTAAATAATAACTTGTGGAACCCATTCTCAAAGTCGCTAGATGGTCACTGGTTTGACAGCTAGATTTTAACACCAAGGTCTCAAGTTCGATCCTAGTCAGAAAAAAGCAAAATTCTAAAGTCAAAAGACTTCAAAAGTTTCCTTCTCACCCACTTTTCAAGTTCCAAAAATATTTTTTCTTCTCTCTTTAAATTTGCCTTTTATTTTCCACACAAAGAACTCCAAGTCTCCAACTTTAAGTCAAGAATCTAGAAAAATCATCATTGTCAAATGATGCGCCCATTTTCTTGAAATCCTGGATTCGCCTCTGCCCGTGACCCCCCCCACATCAGCTCCCACCTCACTCCAAAAACAAATTTAAGTTTTTTTTTTAAAAATATTTTCAATTTCAAATTTTTATTTTTTCACCTTACCTCACCCCACCCCCACCACCACCCCCTCTAAAAAAAATTTAAGTTTATTTAAAAAAAATATTTCAATAACAAATTTTTATTTTTTTACCCCATCTCACCCCAGACCCACCCCACCCTCTCCCCAAAAAATTAAGTTTATTTTCAAAAAATATTTTCAGTTTCAATTCAAAAATTATTTTCTACTCTCTACTAAAAATAAAAGATATTTTTCTTAAAAATAGTTTTCATTCATAAATCAAACACTAAAATATCTTTTCTAGAAAATATTTTTAACTCACCAACCAAACATGAGAAAATAAGTCCTAAGTCTACTTGTTTTCCAGGAAAACATTTTCCATGGAAAATATTTTTCTTGATACGAAACACACCCTAAGATATCACTTTAAGAATTTACACTTCTTCTTTAGTATATAGTAATGTATAACTTACATAAATCCCATAGTGTAAAATCTAAATTATCTTTTATCCCTATTTTTTCTAATTACATAAATCCCATGATTTTTAGGCATTTCAGATACATAAATTAAGACCCGGATACATTATTATTGATACAATATGTATCAATCTGTTGCACTTATTAAGGAAAAAAAAACTGGAAATCAAATTAAAATCTCATAGTATCCATTTGTTGCACTAATTAAGGGGGAAAAACATAAAATCATATTAAGATCCCATAAATTACGCTATTCCATTTCAAATTAGTGTCAAGAATTCAATCATATAGTGTAACAAACCAAAATATTCAAAAATTAAATTTCTTCTTTCTGTTCATCGTTCTCTCTGTTTCATCCATTAGTAAAATATTTCATACGATACATAGAATCCACGCTTTATGTAGGACCAAACTTCAAAGAGTGAGTTTGAATTTGTTTGATCACATACTTCAAAGACTGTAATGGACAAAAAATGAAAAACAGTTAAATATGATACAAAAACAACATGTTGATAATGATACAAAAATAACAATCAGTTACACATGGTACACAATAAAACAAATAGGAACAAATTATACAAAATTGCCAACAATTTAATTTGATACAAAATTACCCAACACTTACACATGATACAAAATAATGTCCAACATTTAATAGTGATACAAACAATGACAAACATATAAATTAGTAACTTGTAATGTATCTTATGTATAAATCTGGTACATTTCAATAAAATTTTGAATCAAGTACTTATTGAAACCATTTATGATGTATCTGATACAGATTGACTAATAGAATTTAACTGATACACAAATTAGATGAACACAATTCATACCTGTATATTACATTTGACGAGATCGAGTAGAGTGACAACCATGTGAGTGAGACCACAATTGAGGATACCACCGAAGGTACATGCAGCGTAGAACTGCGGGGGGTACATCTCGATCTTACCAGGTTCGGTAGGTGCCGAAATAAGGAAGTTGTTGTTGGCATGAGGCAAAACATTGGTTGTTTCTGGAATAACAAGGGTTTTGTGAGTTAAAGAAGAAAAAGAAGATGTTGGGGAGTAGAGAAAGCTTGGAAGAAGAGACTGACGGCGGGAGTTCTCCATTGACAGAGATCGAGATTGAGACCAGAGAAGGCAAATGAAGAAACCTGAAAATCTCGTCTCACTCTCCGAATAGCTCCTTTTTCTATGAAACTAATGTATCAGATACACATGGATAAAAATTATTAATTACTTGGGTTCTTTGAAAAAAGTTGTGGAGCGATCTTACTGAAAGGAGAGAGAACAAATTTGAAAATTAAAAAATGAAGAAGGTAAAGATTGAGGGAGTAAAATAGGGAATAAAAATAGGAAGAGAAACATGTACAACTTTATATATCCAGAACAATGGGGTTTGAAAGGAAAAAGAGGGATTTTAGAAATATTTTAAAATGGTAGGGAATAATAGAAATTATGGAAAATAAAGATGTGTATATAGGTAATTTATCCTATAATGTATAACTCAATGTTTCTTAATACTAATATTTATGTAGTTTTTTTAAATTTTGTGGTCAATAAAATTGGGCTAGACGTGTGCCCAAAAACTAATACTGCTATAAGTCATTACTTAATTCGACCATAAGCTCTAAATTCCATATTTTGCTGGACAAATGCTGCTTCAAGTATCCCAAGTTTAATTCCACGATTTGCTATCCATATGTTTTTACTATCTAAAGCAAGTTCTCTTAATTAATAGAAGAAAAAAAAGAGTGAAGATGGCAGAAGCAAGGTCGAGAAATTTGAAAGCTGTTTATAACGTTCAAGAACTGGCAAAGCAACAAGTAGGAACCATTCCGCGGCGATATATTCATGATGATATAGAAAAGATATCAGATTCTTCTATGTTATTGCCTGAAATTCCAGTGATTGACATGCTGGCAATTGGAGATGATAATTCTGAGCTTCAGAGGCTTCATTTTGCTTGCAAAGAATGGGGATTTTTCCAGGTATATCACGTGGAGAATTAATAGTCTATTATATACAAATACATGATGTACGTGTTCATGATCTGTTGCAGGTGGTGAATCACGGAGTGAGTTCATCGTTGGTGGAGAAAGTGAAGTCAGAAATCCAAGCATTTTTCAATCTACCAATGAAAGAGAAGAAGAAATTTGAGCAACAAGAAGGGGATGTTGAAGGATATGGGCAAGATGTTGTTTTTACTGAAGAGCAAAAGTTAGAATGGAGTGACATATTTTACATGACCACTCTGCCTATCAATTTTAGAAAACCTCACTTATTTCCTAAGCTCCCTCACTCACTTAGGTACGTACCTCGTATATTAAAAGTACTATATCAATTGATTGATCCATCTTTTCATTCTAATTAATTTAGTGTATTGATTGGATATACATTAGGGATATCATGGAAGAATACTGCAAAGAGATGAAGAGCCTAACGATGATCATCATACGACAATTGGGGAAGGCTTTAAGGATGGATGAAAAGGAAATGAGAGATCTATCCAATGATGGTATGCAGCTAATAAGGATGAATTATTATCCTCCTTGCCTCGAGCCAGACAAAACCATTGGCGTAAGTCCTCATTCTGATACTGATGCCCTCACCATCCTTCTTCAGCTCAACGAAACTGATGGTCTCCAAGTCCGAAAAGACCATATTTGGGTGCCTATAAAACCCCTCCCAAATGCTTTCATTGTGAATATTGGCGATATGATGGAGGTAATTATATAATATAATTGAGACTTTCATTTCATTGTTGAGTAATGTAGAGCAAGCTAGCTCATTTTCTAATATCTATATTGCTCTACGTTTGCATATGTTCGCGTCAAGATATTGAGCAACGGTGTTTATAGAAGCATTGAGCACAGAGCAGTTGTAAACGCAAAGCAAGAGAGGCTATCTCTTGCAACATTCTATATCTTTAACCCCGTCTCTGAATTGGGACCTGCACACAGCCTCATTGGACCAAATAATCCTCCAATTTTCCCAAGATTCCACCTAGGAAAATCTTTGCAGGATTTTTCTGAAAGAAAACAATATGGAAAATCGTTCATTGATTGCATGAAGGTTGAGACCAAGGATGACGAATCTTAGGTGCTCTACTATGTACTGGGTTATTAGCTAATCTGTATCCCCTGAAATAAACTTTTATTTCAAGTTCCTATATTTGATTACTATAAGCCTGTAATAAAGAAGAAGAATTATGAACTCTCTATTTTTATGGTGTTTGAGATAATCGCACAGTTTTTGTTGACTTCTCTCACTTCACCCTTATTGTTATTTAATCGGTTCAAAATGCATATTTTTTAAAAAAAATAGTGTATTTATATTAATAAATTCATTAAATATTTTGTTAGTATTCAGTTATTATCACTTAAAATGATGTTATAAAATTCAAAATCCATAAATTTAAAATTCTAGCTTTTGTATCTACCTAATTGTGAAGATGGGGAGACTGGAGAGAGTCAATGGTCAAATAGAGTTGCGGAATTACTACGGCGGCCAATCATGTAAATCTCTAAACCAAATTAATACTAATTAGCAATAAGAGCGAATGGAATCAACACCCGCAAAAATGAACTTCGGAAAATCTCTGTTAGTTCCAAGTGTTCAAGAGCTTGTCAAACAGCACCTAACCAATATTCCGGCCAGGTATGTCCACCCAGAACAAGAATCTCCGGTCATATCAACCGGAGCGTCGGTCCCAGTTATCGATCTTCAAAAGTTGATTTCAGGGGATTCCATGGATTCTGAGCTACAAAAGCTTCATTCTGCTTGCCAGCAATGGGGTTTCCTACAGGTTCCATTTTCTTCATTATTCCGGTGTGTTTGGTAACAAATTTAAAATCTTTTGCATGGAAAATGCTCCTATCTAGAATGGTCATTTAATTAATTAATCATCAAATTCACTTCGAATAATATCTATCCGAAATATAATTGAGTGACTTTTTAAGACAAATAACTGTTAGTTGACGGACTGTTTGAGAAATTAACTCGCATATTGTTGAATGTTTAGGTTATAAACCATGGAGTGACACCTTCATTGTTGGAGGAGTTCAAGAGAGAGGTTGTAGAATTGTTCAAACTTCCAATGGAAGAAAAGAAGAAACTATGGCAACAGGAAGACAGTTTTGAAGGTTTTGGGAATGCATTCGTTGTATCGGAGGAGCAGAAGCTTGATTGGTGTGACATGTTTGGCATAATAACTCTTCCTCCTCGTATCCGCAAAGTGGACTTGTTTCAGAAGTTGCCCTCAAAGATCAGGTGCCTATCTCTTTACTATCTCCCGGAACATACATGGTTACATAAACATTATTCTATTCCAGAGTTCATTGCTTAAACAATCACGGAACTACTGGAAACAAGTGAACGAAGTTACTTTTCTTTCTTTCGTATGAAAAAAGTCAAGAAAACCGACTTTGTTCTGCCATTTCTGCTATTTTCGGCAAGATGGATTTCTTTTTCCCATAAAAACACTGTGAGCGAGGGTAAACCATCACATAATGTGAGAGCGGTGTTAGACGTCTCAGAGTGGTATTAAATTTACTTTTAATATGCATAATTGTGTAATAGATCGCCAGATTAGTTTAAGTGTGAAGACGACTTTTCAGAACTACTTTACGGTGAATTTAATGTCTTTTCTCTTCTCCTTGAGGTACAATTTACAATACAATAAGTGAGCTCTTATGGTTGATAATTTATAACCACAAAATGAGGGGGACTAATAATGAAGAGCCATGATATTCTTTGAGATCAATTACCAGACTTGTTGCTATACTTTTTGTTAAAACTTGTTTTACACATAAATGTTTGGGATAATTTTGAAATGCAGGGGCATCATGGAAGCATACTCCAAAGAAATCAAGAGCCTAGCTACGATCATCGTATGTCAATTGGCCAAGGCTTTAAGGATGGATGAAAAAGAAATGCGAGATCTATTCAGTGATGGTATGCAGTCGATGAGGATGAATTATTATCCGCCTTGCCCTGAGCCAGACAGGGCAATTGGCTTTAGCCCTCATTCTGATGCTGATGCCCTCACCATCCTTTTCCAGCTAAATGAAACTGAAGGTCTCCAAGTCCGAAAAGACGGCATTTGGGTGCCTATACAGTCCCTTCCAAATGCTTTGATTGTGAATATTGGCGATATGATGGAGGTAAATTACAATTTTTTGTTTGGTTTTATTCACCGTCTCATCATGTTGTGTGTACGTAAATGTGTTATATTTGACTTTGGCAGATAGTAAGCAATGGTGCTTATAGGAGCATTGAACACAGAGCAATTGTAAACTCAAATAAAGAAAGGCTCTCTGTTGCAACATTCTCTATCTTCAACCTTGATTCCGAATTAGGACCTGCACACAGCCTCATTGGACCGAATAATCCTCCAATCTTCAGAAGTGTTGTCGTGCAAAAATATTTACTGGATTATTTTGCACGAAAACTTGACGGAAAATCATACCTTGATGTCATGAAGTTAGAGGCGGGTAATGGAGAATCCTAGGTAGCATTTGATATATAAGTTACTCTTGCCATTGAAATTTGGAGTTCCCCTGTTTGATTACTATAAATAAGAGTACTCTTCATCAATTTCATTTTATGTGACGGTTTTTTATTTATTATGGAGTTAGCTAGCTAACCTCTAATTAATATTTCAACTTCTATGTGGGAACAGAATAATTAGTGTTTGAAAATGCCCACGAACTACTTTTGCTAATAGCTAATTTCATATTAGCTAACTATTTTTAAATTAATAAAAAATAGAAAAATTAAATAATTAGATTATAATAATAAATAATTAAGAAAAATACTTAAATAATACTTTTTCATGTTCTTCAGAATGCTAATGATGTGAACTTGGAAGTTTCTGAGAGGAAAACCAGAAGGTTTAGGAGTTGAGTTCATTAAGTTTTAACAATTGAATCGCGTAGAATATTTAATTAGAGAGCAAATTTTAATTGAAATAAGAATATATTAAAGTAGACATCACATGGGATGATAAAAGGGAACCTGAGATATAATATGTGTACAAAGTTGGACCGTAAGGATAAATATATCAAAAACGTAAACTATGTAATGCCTAAATTGAAACAGAATTAGATGTTGATTTTTGATAGTTTTAGCATGTTCATCTGAATTTGGAATGTCCTAATTGTGAAGATGGCGACAGAGTCAACAGTCAAATAGAGTTGCTGAACAGCTCCGGCGGCTATGTAAATCTGGTACCGGACGATTATACAATGACAAAATGTATCTATCGTCACATATATAAAAATTAAAAATTTCCACTACTATATACTACTCTCTTTGTCTCAATTTATGTGAAACACTTCGTTTTTCGAGAGTCAAACAGTTTAAGTTTGATTGAGGATTTGCTCATGAAATCTTCAATTTTTTTAAAATGAAATTTATATATTTGTAAACTAGATAAAAAAATACTATAAGTCTCAATAATTGATAATTCAAAATATTTTAAAGATATAAGAAAAATTTATGGACAAAGATAAACTTGTTTGAATCTCGAAATTTGAAATGTGTCACATAAATTGGGACAGAGGGAGTATATGATTTTGGAAGACATTGATTAAACCCAAACCCAAGAGTAATTTTTCAAGTTTGCAACAAGAGCAAATGGAGTCAACGCCGGAAAAATTGAACTTTGGAAATTCTCTGTTAGTACCAAGTGTTCAAGAGCTTGCCAAACAGCACCTAACCAATATTCCGGACAGGTATGTCCGCCCACAACAAGAATCTCCGGTCATATCTCCCGGAACATCAGTTCCAGTTATCGATCTTCAAAAGTTGATTTCAGGGGATTCCATGGACTCTGAGCTACAAAAGCTTCACTCTGCTTGCCAAGAATGGGGTTTCCTACAGGTTTCATTTTCTTCGTAATTTTGTTTGATTATTCCAGTGTGTTTTTAACGAATACATTTTATTTGCATTGAAAATGACTTTTTAGTTGAATGACTGTTTGAGAAATTAACTCACATATTGTTGAATGTTAGGTTATAAACCATGGAGTGACACCTTCGTTACTGGAGGACTTCAAGAGTGAGGTTATTGAATTGTTCAATCTTCCAATGGAAGAAAAGAAGAAACTATGGCAACAGAAAGACAGCTTTGAAGGTTTCGGGCATATGTTTGTTGTATCGGAGAAGCAGAAGCTTGATTGGAGTGACATGTTTGGCATAATAACTCTTCCTCCTCATATCCGCAAAGTGGACTTGTTTCAGAAGTTGCCCTCGAAGCTCAGGTGGTCATCTCCTTACTCTCTCTCAGGACATGCTTACTCAACCCCCTTCCTTATCTTTCTTTTGTAGTAGAAAAGTCAAGAAATTGATGGGGTGTTTGAAATGCAGGGACATCATGGAAGAATACTCAAAAGAAATCAAGAACCTATCAATGATCATCGTATGTCAATTGGCCAAGGCTTTAAGGATGAATGAAAAAGAAATGCGAGATCTATTCAGTGATGGTATGCAGTCAATGAGGATGAATTATTATCCGCCTTGTCCTGAGCCAGACAGGGCAATTGGCTAAAGCCCTCATTCTGATGCGGATGCCCTCACCATCCTCTTCCAGCTCAATGAAACTGAAGGTCTCCAAGTCCGAAAAGACGATATTTATGTGCCTATAAAGCCTCTCCCAAATGCTTTGATTGTCAATATTGGCGATATGATGGAGGTAAATAACATCTTTTTACTGAGTAATTTATTTCTCAAAAGGGTAGCCACATAGTGATAATTGTAGTTTTTGTGTGCAAGTTAATGGCTTAATTTGGTTTTGATTCACAGTGTCACGCATCATGCTTCGCGTATTTAACACTTTTAAATTTTCATGAAAGTACTTAATTGAGAATAAATGTGTTATATTTGACTTGGCAGATAGTGAGCAATGGTGTCTATAGGAGCATTGAACATAGAGCAATTGTAAACTCAAAAGAAGAACGACTCTCTGTTGCGACATTCTATAACATCAACCTTGAGTCCGAGTTAGGACCTGCACACAGCCTCATTGGACCACATAATCCTCCCATTTTCCGAAGAGTTTCCGTGCAAAAATATTTACAAGACTTTTTTGCACGAAAACTTGACGGAATTTCGTATCTTGATTTCATGAAGGTCGAGGCGAGGGATGCTGAATCATAGGTAGCATTTGATATATGTCTGTCTTGTTGTTGTAATTTGGAGTTCCCCCGTTTTCTATTTGTTAGCTGTATTGACGTGAAGCAAATATTAATATGTGGGTTACTTTACACTATATTTTTGGGTTGCACCTCTTGCCCTGGGAAATTTTCATGAATTATTTTAGGGAAAAATACACAAACTATCCCCTAAAAGTTGCGGTGAAGCCGGATCGTACTAAAGAAAAAATTATTTTTAGAAAATGGTAGATTTAATTTTTTTTTTTTCTTTTAGTAAAAGCATAATGAAAAACAATCCTTTATTAACATGGAGGAGCTTTTTTCACGAAGAAAGTTCTGCGCCAAAATGTTTGTATATCCATCGGGAAAGAAGGTGGTTCCTCCTTCCTATCCCATGAGCAAAAATTGTGGATACAAAGAAATTTTTTTTTCTTCTTTTTATTTGGCTAATTTATTTACTGCTAATTATTTTACCGTCTTACTTATGCACGTAATACAACTAACATTACGCCACGTTCTAATATTTCTGGCTAGCTAGCTAACTTCTATGTGGAACAGAATAATTAGTGTTTGAAAATGCCACGATCTAATAAGGTATAGTAATTGCAGGATAAAATGTCAGTTTTAGACCTTCGAATGCAAGATCAAATACTCTAAAGCAAAAAATTAAAATTAACAAAACAAAAAGCCTCCACTTGTTCCAGGGAAAACACATCAAAGTAATTCGAAGAGTATAATAAATTCAAAAATAAGTGATATGGTTAAACTACAGAATAAAGAATGAAATCAGTGCTATCAGTCCCAATTTTAGCAACAAAACCCCCAAATCGAACACCGAACACATTTTCACCGCCGAAGATGCCAATCTGGTGGTTCTTCCCGCCATCGCCGCCGAAGAATTGTAGGTTGTTGTGGTGACCTTCATCGTGCCTGCGGGGAGGATGATAGTGCAGACGGGAAGTTTGAGGACAGTGAGAATTGAATCTGGCCACCATTCTCACTCCGGTATCCAATAGCTTCACATACTTACTCATCTTATTTGTGATTTCTTAAGCACAGTGCAAAATGGAAAATGATCCACTAATATGAGACGGAAGAAATAACTACTTTAAATAGTAGTAAACTATTTTTAAAATTAATAAAAATATAAAAATAAAATAATAAAAACTATATAATAGTGAATAAGTAAGAAAAATACTAAAAGTCACAAGTTTATTTCAGGCATAATACATAAATAATATGCCCTTTAACTTGGTCTCATTTCACAATTTCGCTCTCCAACTTTGGGTGTGTATAAGTAAACACTTAAATTTGTATAAAGTCAAATAAGTAGGCACAGAGTCCTATGTGGCATAATACGCATATGACACCACGTACGATGCAAATTGTTGCCACATTGAACGTGTGTGTCTACTTGTTCAATTTAAGTGTTTTCTTGTGCACACCCAAAGTTTGAAGGCATAGATATAAAATGAGACTAAGTTAAATGTCATGTTCATGTACTATGTTTTTTTAATGTGCTTCTAGTATGGTGTACTATTTAATAGGCGTCCCTATTTTATGGATGCCCCCTAACATGGTTGACATGTCTCTTTTTGTTCTTCAGAGGTCACCTTCTCATGTTAAAAATCAAAAAATATTTGATACTAATAGTATTCAAGGATGATGAGCTTGTTTCACTCTTAATTAGAGATTTCGATTTCGAGGTTTGCGTAAGGAAAAATTAGGAAGCATTTCCTTTTGAATGGTGTCCTACGCGGTGCAAATCGAATCTAAATTAATCGGACTTCAATATAAGTATCAAATATTGAATGAAAAACAAAGTAAATAAATAAATTTGATACACTAGTAAACTATAAAAGTTGTGCTCCTTCGGTCTCATATTAGTTGTCATTTCACACTTTGTTTTTGCAAGTTGTTTATAATAAATTACATAAATAAGACTAAGGTAATCTTATTTTAAGAACATTTGATATTGTAAAAAGATAAATAAGTTGGCACAATGTCATACATAAGTTGAAACAGATTTAAGTGTGGATTTTTTTTTAGTTTCAGCCTTGCTGCACCTACATCTGAATTTCGAATTAATAGAAATTTTCAAGTTTGCAACAAGAGCCAATGAAGTCAACACCGGCAAAATTGAACCTTGGAAAATCCCTGTTAGTTCCAAGTGTTCAAGAGCTTGCCGACCAGCACCTAACCAATATTCCGGACAGGTATCTCCGCCCAGAGCAAGAAACTCTGGTCATTTCCGCCGGAGCGGAGGTTCCAGTTATCGATCTTCAAAAGTTGATTTCAGGTGATTCCATGGATTCTGAGCTGAAAAAACTTCACTCGGCTTGCCAACAATGGGGTTTCCTACAGGTTTCGTTTTCTTCATAATTTTGTTTAATTGTAATGGTGTGTTTGGTACGAATAAATTTTATTTGCAAAGCTTCAAAAACACTCCTATAGTTTATGTTTTTCTCTCACTAATGTGAGTTTCCTACTTTAACTATCAACAAATGTTTATTGAAATACAATTCATCTATCAATGGTTCCTTTATTCTTACCTGAATGATGATAATATTTCAAGTTGGAAAAGAAAACAATTGATAGTTAATATGTATTTTGATAAATGGTTGATAATAGTTGAGACAAATAGGAAAATTGGTACAAAACTCAAAAAATCAGGTTACTTTAGGTGTGCTTTTGACAGTTTACTTTTAACAAAGTAAGCAATTTTTAGAAATTTTGGCCAAACATACTGTTTTCTTAACGTACTTTTCATCTATCTAGTTCAAATTAAACATATAAGACATGTTAAAACTTATTTTCAGCTTTCCTTCCCCCCCAAACAAAAGTGTACATATTTTAACTTCTCAAGGATAAACCGTAGTATCAGAATAATAGAGTCTACAATGCACAATCCTTCTCATTTATTGGTCGTATGACGATTAGTTTAGAAAAATGACTTTTTGTTTTCTGGTAGAGTGCCTAGATTTGTAATTTTTAAAAGGTTGATGAATTTTCTGGCATATTGTTGATTGTTAGGTTATAAACCATGGAGTGACACCTTCGTTACTGGAGGACTTCAAGAGAGAGGTTATTGAATTGTTCAGTCTTCCAATGGAAGAAAAGAAGAAACTATGGAAACAGGAAGACAGCTTGGAAGGTTTCGGGCATGCATTCGTTGTGTCAGAGGAGCAGAAGCTTGATTGGAGTGACAGATTTGGCATACTGACTCTTCCTCCTCATATCCGCAAAGTGGACTTGTTTCAGAAGTTGCCCTTGAAGCTCAGGTGCCTATCTCCTTACTAGAGTATTACTCTATTTGAGAGTTCATTACTTAAACGATCATTAAACTATTTGATATAAGTGAACACAATTACTTTTTGTCACAATAAATTAGTTAAGCAGATTGTTAACTATACTTATTGTTAAAACTTGCATTTCTAACTTGTGCCTTGATCTTCGCACTCCTAAGCTTTTAATTTGTTTGTGTGTTTGAAATGCAGGGACATCATGGAAGCATACTGCAAAGAAATCAAGAGCCTATCAATGAGCATTCTATGTCAATTGGCAAAGGCTTTAAGGATGGATGAAAAAGAAATGCGAGATCTATTCACAGATGGTATGCAGTCGATGAGGATGAATTATTATCCGCCTTGCCCTGAGCCAGACAAGGCAATTGGCATAAGCCCTCATTCTGATGCTGATGCTCTCACCATCCTCTTCCAGCTCAATGAAACCGAAGGTCTCCAAATCCGAAAAGACGATGTTTGGGTGCCTATAAAGCCCCTCCCAATTGCTTTGATTGTGAATATTGGGGATATGATGGAGGTAAATAACAACTTTTTACTGAGTAATTTATTTCTTAATGGGTAGTGACGTAGTGAAAATTGTAGTTTTGGTGTGCAAGTTATTGGTTAAGTTTGGTTTTATTCACAGTGTCATGCATCATGCTTCACGTATTAATTAACACTGCTGAATTTTCTTGAAAGTACTTAATTGAGAATTTATGTGTAATAGAATTACACTTGATTCAACTCTTTCGATTCAAAAAGGAAGATGCTTGGAGGGAGGTGGAAGCAGGGGAGCCATACTATTTTCATTGATTTAATTTGTCGGATAATATGGCTAATTTGGATGATTAAAACTTGCTTGTTTGGAACTTATTGGTCGTTATAAACTTTTTTTTGGTTGTTGGTAAAGAAAGCGCTCATATTCTAATAAGATTCTCTATTGTTGAAAATATCATTTAACATATTGTGGACGTAAAATGTGTTACTATTTGACTTGGCAGATAGTGAGCAATGGTGTGTATAGGAGCATTGAGCACAGAGCAATTGTAAACTCAAACAAAGAGAGGCTCTCTGTTGCAACATTCTGTGCCTTCAACCTTGAATCTGAATTAGGACCTGCACACAGCCTCATTGGACCACATAATCCTCCCATTTTCCGAAGAGTTCCCGTGCATAAATATTTACAGGACTTTTTTACACAAAAACTTGACGGAAAGTCATACCTTGATTCCATGAAGGTAGAGGCAAAGGATGATGAATCCTAGGTAACATTTGATGTAGTATAAGTTGGTTACTCTTGCTGTTGTAATTTGGTGTTCCCCTGTTTGATTACTATAAAGAATACAAATACTGTACTCTTCATTTCATCAAATGTGACTGTTTTTTTATTGAGAATATAAATTGTTCTTTTGTTGTTGTATTATATTGGTATAAAAGAATTTATGATTACTTTTATGGGACTTTTTTTTTTATAGTATAACATTTATTCATCAAACACGTACCAACTATTGGATATAGATAAATAAAAAACCTCTTAGGTAGAGTATATAACGTATTTTTATTTAGACATCTCGATTGAAGTTGATACTTACTTAGCACATAAATTATGCTAACTAACACTACAAATGATTGGGGGAGAATCTTCTCAAACATTTTATGAAAATTGATAAAAGGTTTCATTATTTATGATGATTTTTGATTAGATGCAAAAGGTTTAAAATATTAATTTGACCCTATAAATATGGTGTAATAGAAGAATAGTAGGACAATATTTGAACAACATTAATGTTAAAACATAGGTTAGTACAAATTTGAATAAAAAGTACTATTTTTTTTTTTACTATTTTACCTTATTTTTCCAATAAATTGCACTTTATTTGAAAGGATAAAAAGGCTTTTAAACATTGTGAAATTAAATAACATCCTCAGTTTATAGCTTGATTAAAAAATATTCTTGCCATTAAGAATTTTATTTTAAAATGCCCCTATTATTACTTTTGGGGTAAAAAATGAACTTTTACTGATAAATATATTATTTTCCCCCTTTTTAAACACATTCTTTTCTTAGTATAATTATTGTAATTTATTATTAATTTTCATATATATAAATTCATAGTAATTCATCATTAATTTTCATTTAGATAATGATAAAAAAAAATTCCTAATAAAATAAAACATATTTTTATCTCTATATTTTTCGAATTGAAAAATAATAAACATTAGCTAATCGAATCTGATTTTAAAGTTAAAATACAATGTGAGGAAAAGAAAAATCGGACCTAAAGTTTGAAAATTGAGACGTCTGCCTCATTTAGGGTGGACTTTTATGTATATATAAAAAATAATTAAAAATTAGTATGGCATTGGAAGAAATAAAACCCAAATTAACAAGAGCCAATGGAGTCAACGCCAGCAAAATTGAACTTCGGAAAATCTCTGTTAGTACCAAGTGTTCAAGAGCTTGCCAAACAGCACCTAACCAATATTCCGGCCAGGTATGTCCACCCAGAGGAAGAATCTCCGGTCATATCCGCCGGAGCGTCGGTTCCAGTTATCGATGTTCAAAAGTTGATTTCAAGGGATTCCATGGATTCTGAACTGCAAAAGCTTCACTCTGCTTGCCAACAATGGGGTTTCCTCCAGGTTTCATTTTCTTCATAATTTTGTTTAATTTATTATTCCGGTGTGTTTGGTAAGAACGAATTTTATTTTCATTGAAAATGATTTTCTTAAAAAGCTACTCCATAATTTATAGAAGTGATCATTTGTGTCAAAAGAGCGAAACTTCAAAGGCTCACCTAAAGTATACTTGTTTTTTTGGGTTTCGTATATCAACTTTCAGTTATGTGAGTTTCCTATTTGAATTAAATGTTTATTGAAACACAACTAAAATATCAATTGTTCCTTTTTTCTACTTATGATGATGATTTAGGTAGGAAAAGTAAATAACTGATAATTGATGTGTGTTTTGATGAATTATTGAGATAGAAAACGTGAACACATAGTAGTTGGTGAGTATTTTTTATTTTTTTTGATGAATCGTTTGTGATAGTTCAAATAGGAAAGTGAACACTTGATAGTTGTCACGACCCAATTAAGGATCATGACCGGCGCTAAGGGGGAGAATCCCAAAGCAAGCCTCACCAGAATTCTACAGAAAATCGGGCAGAGTTTTCTTTGATTTTAGGCCTATCCTAGATTTTTTCTGTCTCAGAAATTCACAACACAACTAATAGCAACTATAAACCACCATATAATATCCATCAATGATCAAATTGTCACGCAATAAAACCAATTCATCTCCAAATTACGGAAAAAGTTCCAAACTAGTCACTTGACTACAATTCGAAGGACTAATCTTGACTCAAATCAAAGAAATGACAAATGGAGTGACTCTAAGAGTTTTTAAAAGAAACTAAATAAACATTGCAAATCAATAGTTCTCTTGCCACGCGAAGCAATGCAGGGCTCACCAGATGCTACCAACTCACACGCTAGTTAATGAAATCCTCTTCAATACCACCTGAATTCTCTGTAAAATCAATTAGCGAGGAGTGAGACGCTAGCTCAGTGAGTAATAATACTTAACCACAACCATTTTAATGAGGGACAAGTCAGAAAACATGCTAGTGTAATAGTCATAATGATGAAACAATGCTCTTTCAGAAACAATAACAATATTCAATCTTAGGTGCCTCATATAAGCAAAATCAATGTAAATACCTAATAACAAACTCAGAAAAAGAACATTTTCATATCAAATCTTATAGCTGGGAGGTTTCCAAGGATGAATCATGATCAGTGTGGCCTTCTCTTTAAGAAGTAACCAATAACAGTGAACTCTTCATAAAAGAGTTAATTATTCATATCAGTAGATCCCTACTCGAGGGATATCAGTAATAGTATACTAGTTCTACCTTCCCACTAGCAAGGGTTTTATCAGTAATCAGAACTACAAGGTGCACCAGGTCTAACGAACCCGCCGTTAGCTACGGGATTCATCGAGGTCTACTCCCATTTATATTTTTCTTGTAATCAGTAAAAACAATTCAAAATCGAACAGAGCATTTAAATCTTATCAAATCATATCATTTCAAAGTTTAACAATCACCTGTCAAAATACTATTTCTCAAATAAGTGTAAAACCTTTTCAATATCAGTAATCATATCTTATAAGAATGAGATCATCTCAAATAATCTTTTCAGTATCATATCCAATAAAAGACTTGTCCCACATGCAAGTTCAAAACATTCGATAACACATTTACTTTATAAACCATGTGAAAGTCATGCAAGTT
>JAJOOH010023065.1:0-16771 GCA_029582605.1 Solanum gracilifrons
AAGACTTGGTGAGTCCTCATAGATTCGAGGACAATACCCAATATGTTCTTTTATGTCTTTTTAGTATTGTTTAAGTTGTGTACGGGATTAGTCCCGAATTTTGTACTCTAAAGTATTAGATGGTTTGAGACATCATGTATAAAGTCTAGAAAGTCTTCCGCTTGCTATTATTATTTTTTTAAATTATGAAATGTTTTCTTGGTAAAGAAAGTTTTAAATTCCTTATGATTTTAGTGTCTATGCGATGAATGAATGCTAAGAGGCTTGTATTAGACCTCTTCGAGGTCGAGTACGCCGGTTACGACTAGGGGGTGCTCAAGTTATGTTATGTTTGAGTTTTTAGTCAACTTCAAACGATCATAACTTCTAGCTCAGAATGAGTTAGGTGTGCTTCCAGATACCGTAGGAAAGGTCTTGGAATTATAGTTCCAATGTTGGCTAGTTTGTGCAATTTTGAGTTCGTATGAGTGAGATATGCCTATTTGAAGTTGGGTTGTTCAAATAAGGAAAGTCTAATCCGGATTTTTGGAAGGGTAGTTTAGTATTTTCCTTACCAATTGTTTTATTTCGTTTTTAGGAGCTTAATTGGGGTCTAAACTGAACTTGGTCAGTTTACTCTTTTGAAAACTAAGTTAGGGTTTTGTGAGAAGAGAAAAGAAGAGAAAAAGCAAGAATCGTCAAGTTCTTCAAGAATTGCTCTTGGATTTCTTCAAGGGGTGATCCCTACGAAGTATGTGAGATCACATAGCATTGTGTTAGTTCACCCACGTGCCAATAATGATTCAATTTAGCGAAGTTTTATAGTATAGAAATAAAATATTATGAGTTCTTGATGAAATTCGTTTGAAATATTGTGAGTTCTTGTTGTTGAAGTTTCTTGAGATTGATTTATTCTTATTAGGTGTGATTTCGGGTTGAATATTGCATATATTGAGGTTATAGTGGACTCTAAGTGTTTGGGGAAAGAACCAAGTAGATTTAGGGGGTTTAGAGTTGAAAAATGAGCAAGAAAAGTTGGGACTTACCTGGGCAGGGGCCTGAGGCGCCGCCCTAGCCAGAGCGCCTCAGCAGGAAGCTCTGAAGTTTGGGTCTTGGGGCACCGCACCAGCTAGAGCGCCCCACCCGTGCTTTTGAAGTTTGCCCTTTGGTTCCCCATGTCGCTCAGAGCGCCAAAGACGCCAGTTCTTCACATTCTTCCCCCTTCTTTCTGTACTAGTTCCTTAGAAATGTACCTATGTTTTCTAGTTGATTCAAACACTCTAAGGTACGTCTAAACATCATGAAATTATCTTAAACATGAGATCATGAACCTTGAATCCATAATTCATTTCAA
The DNA here is from genome assembly GCA_029582605.1 of Solanum gracilifrons. Taxonomy (NCBI): domain Eukaryota; kingdom Viridiplantae; phylum Streptophyta; class Magnoliopsida; order Solanales; family Solanaceae; genus Solanum; species Solanum gracilifrons. Next base: position 1,334 of record JAJOOH010023065.1, read on the forward strand.
GGAAAGTTAAGAGTTAAGTCAAGAGGCTAAGAGTTAAGTCAAGAGAAGTTCATAATGTTTTCCAAAAGTCTTTCACAAACGTTTTAACTTTGTTTTAAGACTTAAGCTTTGAGTTGAGTAAAGAGTAAGAGAAAAGTTCAATTCTTCAAAGATTATACGGGAACTAAGTATTCCCAAGAGTTAAAATGTTTTCACATTTGAGCAAGAAGGGAAACACCGATTTCCAAGAGAGCTTTTAAGCTAAAATTTGAGTAATTATCTCAAACCAAAGAAAGAGTTTTTGTTTTAAAAGCATATGAGCTAAGTATATTTTTGGGAGTAGTATTGAGAACCAATATGGGGACGCGAGCTCATAATAACTCAAGTCTCCATAAACCATGTAGCCATCATGAGTAGAGAAAGATCATATTTTTTAGATGATTCCTTAAGTGTTTTTTAGCATAGACTAGTGCATCCACTTAGTTAAGGCGTTCTATATGATGGCAAAGTATAGGACAGTTCTGGCAGCGTGGGAAAGATGTTGTATCACCACTTAGGCTCATAGTGGTGGTTGTCAGTTAGAGAAACACCCACATAAACTATATTACGTTATATGTAAACTGAGTTGTTATTGCATTTCTTTAACAAATTGAGTTGCCACTACTATTTCAAATGCTTTGTATAACTGCACCATTATTGTTGTTTTACTTTTCATTTGAGTTAAGTTATTCATGAGTTGAGTAAAGCCAAGGTAAGTGTTCTTTTTAGATTTCTTTCAAGCTTATGTCTTGTTTAGCCTTCCCCTCGCATACTCGTACATTCAATGTACTGATGCCATTTGGCTTGCATCATTTTATGATACAGACACAGGTAACCAGGATCAACATCCAATGCCTCGTTGATCCAGTTAAACACTCAAAGTGAGTTGGTGAGCCTCTTTGCTTTCCGAGGATCCCTTATTATCTTGTTTATAGTATTTCAGTTGGTAGGATGATCGGGGGTCTTGTCCTGACATTCCTCATTGTTTTAGAGGCTTCATAGATGAGTCTTTATAGTTCTTTAATCTTTCCATTTTTAATTATATACGTTAAGACTTGAGTTTCTATTTTGGCTAGTTTAATATTTCTTTAAGATATTGCATAAGTTATCCTTTGAGACTATCTCTGTTATTTAAGTCTTCCACTCTAAGTTAAGATAGGCCAAGGGTTCACTTCGGGCCAGTAATGGTTCTCGAGTGCCAGTCCCACCCAGGGTATAGGCTTAGGGCATGACAGGTACAGAGAGGTTTGTACTTTTCTTCGAGGGGCTACAAGACTTTAGAAAATATCTTTGTTTCTACTCTTTTCGTGCTATGGCTTGATTCCAATTTGTATTTGGTGATTCAAATTGGTATATGATCTTCTTCCTTCTTCTGTCTGCAAATGGTTAACATTCGTTTCAACGGCATCAGGCCTATGACTCCCATCAATGAGCCAGCTGAGGAATCCGCAGCAAGAGGCCATGGTCAAGGCATGGGTAGGGGAAGGGCGAAGGGTAGAGGTCAAGGAAGGGCAGCACCCGCCAATAATAGAAACCCCACTGAAAATGCTCTTAGGGAAGAGGTCCCTCATGCACCCCTAGATGGGATACAAGAGGATGTGGAAATAAAAAATGAGGAGGCTGTTGGACCAGAGGAGGAGGTATAGGCTGAGACTATAGGTATTTCTCCCTTAGACCCATTGTTAGCTCAACCGATCATGTCTTTTTAGAAGGGGTTGGTTGGTCCTGGAATCCTTCCAGCAATGCAAGCTACTCAACCTCTGATCAACCGCCCCGTTACCGCTACTATTCCTAGGGTAGATGAAGCATTAGATACCGATGCCTTCTTTCGTCCTTTGTGGGGTCCCGTGATGACTGTTAATGAGCATGAGATGTTGACTAAGTATCTGAAGTTGAAGTCGCATATGTTCCATGGTTCTAAGAGTGAGGACGCCTATGAGTTTATTTTGGATTGTTATGAGAGGCTGCATAAGTTAGATATTATACACCAGCATGGGGTAGAGTTCGTGCCCTTCAACGTCAGGGTGAGGCTAAGCAGTGGTGGAGAGCCTGTGTGGAATACAGATCGTCAGATTTACCCCAACTCACTTGGACACAGTTTCATGCCCCTTTTCTGGAAAAATATGTCCCCAGACTTTGAGAGATCATAAGAAGGATGATTTCATGGCTTTGGAACAGTGTGGTATTACTATAGCTTCTTATAAGGCGAAGTTCCATGCCATATCTAGATATCCTACACAATTGGTAACTATAGAGGAGGAGAGGATTCGTCTATTAGTCAAAGGACTAAACTCCAAACTTCATGTATTGTCTATTCATATGACTTCTGCAGGAAAAAGCTTTAATAATGTGACTGACTTTGTGAAGAAAGTGGAGGGAGTTAGATGTGATGGGCAGGCTAAATCTTTGTCTAAGAAAGCCAAGAGCACAAGTAACTTTTAGGGTTCTTACTCCAGAGGTTCAGGTAGGCCGACACTTGCAGCCCGACTGATTCAGTCCGCCATGCCCGTAGCTACAAGTAGTTATTTGGGGACTCCACTATAGAATTTTATTTAGGATAGCCAGGGAGTCGCACCTTCAGTGGGAAGCAGACCATTTTTTTATTGTACTTGTTATAATTATGGAGAACCTGGGAATATGAGGAGAGACTGTCCCCACCCGTGCATGTTGGATTTCGTGCAGTAGCAGACTAGAGTAGTGGTACCCACGAGCATTGGTAATAATGGTGGAGGGCATCCACAAAGTGGGCGAACAGGAAATCAATGAGGTCATGGAGGCCGGGGAAATGGTAATGCAGGTAGAGGAGCAGTGCATCCAGGCAAGGAGGTCGCCCGTGAAGATTATAGTGCTCAGTGTTATGCCTTTTCGGGAAAGACCAAGGTTGAGGCATCTGATGCACTGATCACAGGTACTATTATTGTCTGTGACCGGATGGCTACTGTCTTATTTGATCCAGGTTCTACTTATTCATATGTGCCCGTTCAGTTTGCCTTGGGATTTGATATGGTTTGTGATGTATTTGATGCCCCCATCCATGTTTCTACCCCAGTTGGAGACCATGCACATCGTGCTTGTCCTATCTTGTTTATGGGTTTTCAAACTTGGGGCTGATTTGGTTATTTTGGATATGAATGACTTTGATATAATCTTCGACATGACTTGGTAGTTCCCCCGTTATGTTGTGTTAAATTGTAATACTAAATCTGTGATTCTAGAGATACCCGGTAAGGAAAAGATAGAGTGGGAAGGGATGTACAAACCTAAGCCACCTAAGGTCATATTCTCTGTTCGGGCTAGGAAACTGGTGGGGCAGAGATGTTTGGCATATTTGGCTCATATTGGGGATGTTGAGGTTGAGTCTGTCTATTATGTCCATTCCTGTAGTGTTTGAATTTAAGGATGCGTTTCCTACCGATTTGCCTGGTATGCCTCCGGATAGAGATATGGATTTCTATATTGACTTAAAACCCGATACTCGCCGCATTTCCATCCCTCAATATCGCATGGCTCTGGTAGAATTAAGAGAGCTTAAGTCTCAAATCCAGGAGCTTCTTGATAAAGGTTTCATCTATCATAGTGCTTCCCCGTGGGGTGCTCCTATCTTGTTTGTTAAGGAAAATGATGGTAGTATGAGGATGTGCATAGACTACCGATAGTTGAATAGGGTCACCATTCGAAATAAGTATACATTGCCGCAAATAGATGATCTGTTTGACCAATTGCAGGGTGCGTCATGTTTCTCTAAGATTAATCTAAGGTCTGGTTACCATCAGTTAAAGATTAGGCCTGAGGATGTACCCAAAATGACATTAAGGACCCATTATGGGCATTATGAGTTTATACTGATGTCGTTTGGGTTGACCAATGCGCCTGCAGCTTTCATGAGTTTGATGAAACCATTTCTGGATTCTTTTGTTGTAGTTTTTATTGATGAAATTTTGGTTTAGTCAAAATATGAGGAAGAGCATGCCGACCATCTTTGTATTGTTCTGGGTGTTCATGGGAGACAAAAATTATATGCAAAATTTTCCTACTGTGAGTTTGGTTGACTTCAGTTACCTTTTTGGGGCATATAGTTTCAAGGGAAGGGGTTATGGTAGATCCCTAAAATATTGAAGCAGTTAAGAATTGGGTCCGACCTAACTCTGTGACTGAAGTTAGGAGTTTTGTGGGGTTCGCTAGCTACAATCGTCGGTTTGTGAAAAACATTACTTATATTGCCACACATCTAATAAGGTTGACCAAAAAGGAGGTGCCTTTCGAATGGACCAAAAAGTATGATGAGAGCTTTCAAAAGCTCAAGACTCTTCTAACCGCAACACCTATTCTGGCACTTCCGGTGGAACATAAATATTTCATTTTTTATTGTGATGCTTAACATTCGGGTTTGGGTGATGTGTTAATGCACGATAAGAATGTTATAACTTAAGCATCGCAATAGTTGAAGGTACATGAGAGAAACTACCTGACACATGATTTGGAGTTGGCAGCGGTAGTATTTGCTCTTAAGATATGGCGGCATTACCTTTATGGTGTCAAGTGTGAGGTGTATACTAATCATCGTAGTCTGCAACATGTATATACTCAAAAGTATTTAAATTTGAGACAACGAAGGTGGATGAAGTTAATTAAGGATTATGATGTCACCATCCCATACCATCTGGGTAAGGCTAATGTGATGGCAGACGCTTTGAGCCGAAAGGCGATGAGTATGTGTAGTCTATCTTGTTTGAGTGTATCCAAGCGACCTCTGGCTAAGGAAATTCAAACTTGGAATCTAAGTTCATGCGGTTGGGCATCTCAGAAAAAGGTGTGGTGTTAGCTAGCATTGAGGTTAGGGCCACATTCATTGAGGAGATCAAGGTCAAAGAATTTAAGGATGACAGTTTGAATGAGCTCAGAAAGAAGACAATATCTGGCAAGGCACAAGATACGACTCTTGATATAGAGGGTGGGGGTGTGTGTGCTCAGTTTTAAAGGAAGGATTTGTGTTCCTCCAGTGGATGACTTGATTCAGAAACTTTTGACAGAATTCCATGGTTCGCGGTATTCCATTCATTCGGGTGTGACCAAATGTACCAAGATTTGAAGAGACTTTATTGGTGGCCTGACATGAAGAAAGACATAGCTAGCATGTAAAGTATGAGCATCAAAGGCCTACACGTTTGCTTTAGAGAATGCCAATTCCGGAATGAAAGTGGGAAAGGATAGCTATGGATTTTGTGGTTGGTCTTCCCAAGACTTTGGAAAAGTTTGATTCTATTTGGGTAGTGGTTCACAGATTGACTAAGTCAGCCCATTTTATTCCAGTCAGAATAGACTATAATGCTCAACAGTTGGCTAACATTTATGTGAAAGAGATAGTGAGTCTGCACAGGGTTCCCCTTTCTATCATCTCAGACCATGGTACGCAATTCACAGCCAAGTTTTGGAGAAAATTGCATGATGAGTTGGGCAATCAACTCACTTTTAGTACAACTTTCCATCCACAGATGGATGGGTAGTGAGAGAGGACTATTCAGGTATTATAAAACATGTTGAGGGCATGTGCGATTGACTTTGGAGGGCATTGGGATAAGTTCCCACTGTTGTGTGAGTTCTCCTATAATAACAGTTACCACTCCAGCATTGACATGGCACCGTTCGAGTCAATTTATGGGAGGGAATGTAGATCACCTATAGGATGGTTTAAGGATGGAGATGTGAAACCTTAGGGGGTTGACTTGGTGAAAGATGCTCAGGATAAGGTAAGAAGCATCCAAGCTAAGCTCCTAGCATCTCAAAGTCGACAGAAAAAGTATGCAGACCATAAGGTAAGAGACATGACATTTCATACTGGTGAGAAAGTTCTTCTCAAAGTGTCACCTATGAAAGGGTGATGAGATTCGGCAAGAAGGGCAAGATTAGTTCTTGATACATTAGACCATTCAAAATTCTTGATTGTGTATGACCAGTGGCTTATAGGTTGGCTTTACCTCCTATATTATCGGGAGTTCATCTGGTATTTCATGTGTTCATATTGAAAAAGTATCATTGGGACGGGGATTACATCATCAAATAAGACTCAGTTTTGTTAGACAAAGACCTTCAGTATAAGAAGGAACCAATTGCAATTCTTGATCGCGATATCCGAAAGTTGAGAACCAAGGAGATAAAGTCTGTAAAAGTTCAATGGAAGCATCGTCCGATTGAGGAAGCTACTTGGGAAATCGAGAAGGACATGCAAGACAAGTATCCCCAATTGTTCAATGATTCAGGTACTACTCTAACCTTACTTTAGCCAGTCTTTCCTAGTTAATCACTCGGGGATGAGTGATGGGTAAATTGGTATCTATTGTAATAACCTATTTCCGTCGTTAAGGAAAAGACATTGGGGAAAGAATTTGGGCCATAAAACTTTTGAGTAGTGACTTGAAAATTCCTAGCCTAGTACAGATTTGGATGAAATATGAGTCAAGCAAGGTATAGGGAAATTTGGTAATGAATGAGAGATTCAATAATGAATTTGGTTACATGAGTGGATAGCCAACACGTTCGGGAGCCTGTACGGCTTTACAGAATCGAATTCGGGTGAGTAGAACTCTTGAAACTGATCTAAGCATGAACGGGTAGTTTTTGAATGTCAAGGGTTGAAGCTGTATTGTGAAATGGGCTTTTGAAACTGTAATGACGACGTTTTATCTCCGCGCAAGCCGCCACGGCGGGATTTAACCTGCTAAGGCGGGATGGGGTCCGACGTAGCGGCCCAGTCGCAAATTAAGTCAGGATTAAACCCCAAAAATGTTCTTATTCTACAATTTTCGTTCTTAAGAGCGAAGAAACAACCCATGGAAAGTTCTTGATAGTTTTCCACCTCTTCTAGAGCGAAAGGTATGGTTTTTACTCCCCTAATCCATTTTTCAATTCGTAAAACTTAGATTCTTGGGTGATTATCATTGGGGGAGGGTTTTGACCTGATACTAATGGTGGAAAAAGCCCTAATTTGGGTATTGGGATCTTGGGTTTGGCCTAGAGTTGATAATTTCTATTGTAATCTAGGTAATTAGGCCTCGTTTATTGATCCTTGCATTAATTTGTTGTTCTTAGACCACGAACAAGTTGAAAGAATCCAAAAAGGGATGATTCAAGTGCCTTAGAGGGATTCAAGCTTGGTTTCGAGGTGAGTGATAGTTTGATTTCATGTGTGGGTGGTGTAAGCTAGTAACTGCTTCATTGTAATGCATGTATGTATGTAAATGAAGCACTGTTGATCAAACCTAATGAAATGAGTATGAATGAACAAATGTATGCCATGATTCAACACTTGACTGTATGATTATAACTATGTGCATTATGAGTGTGAATGTGATTGTGGTTGTGATGATTGGATCGGGTGTCACATTCTGACTCATACATTTGATTGGGTGTCACGTTCCGACACATATATCGGATCGGGTGTCACGTTCTGGCACACTAATTGGGATCGGGTTTCACGTTCCGGCACACTTACAGTTTGGGTATGGGTTCCATGTAAGGACCATTAAATAGTTATATTTACTTGTTATTGAGAATGTGAAATTGTACATTGCTCCTGAAATGATAACCAATGTATTTATATTGTGTACATGTCATGTTTACTATGTTGTGACTGCCTATATATGTTTCACTTACTGGAACAGTCGTGTGATCCTACCAGTACATTATAGTTGTGTACTGATACTACACTTGTTCGTTCTTTTTTTAGTACAGGGCATCTTCAGGCGGCTATTGATAGACCTCAGCTAGGAGATTAGTGATCGAAACCGTATTTCAATGGTGAGCTAGTTCTTTCAGGCCCCCATGGAGTCCTTCCTATTGTTTTGGTCCATTTTCTTCGGACTTTGACTATTTAGATATTTCTTATGTTAGTTGGGGTTGTACCCTTTTTTATTAGACTTGTTACACTTTATATGTTTTGGTACAATGACTTTTAGGTTCTAGCGGTTAAACTTCCGCGTTAGTTTGGTTAGTAATTGTTTAAACCTTAGGATTTTATAGGAACTCCATATTTCATTAGTCATTTAAACCTACTTCTGTATCTTTAAATGATTTAGTTCTTAAAATTGCTTAGTTGGATTGTAGTAGTGGTTCTCCCACCGGAGGGTTAGTATGGGTGCCAATCATGGCGGTCTGGGTCGTGACAGAAACCTTGGTATTGTTCAAACATCTGAGGGTTTCAAATATGTTTTGGTTGAAGAAAGCCCCATTAAATCAACAGATGCTACTTATGAGGAGATCAAGGCCAATGATAAATGGTTCAAGGATGATGAGATGACAAGGGGCTACATTCTTGCCTCAAAAGCAAATGTCTTGCAGCATCAACATCAGTCCATGATATCTGCTTATGATATGCTCGGATATCTCAAAGAGATGTTCAGATAATAGAATCGTGCTGCCAAGTAGACTACCATGAAGACTATTTTGACCACCAAAATGGTTGAAGGATGTTAGTTCTTGAGTTGTTAGAGACTTCATAGATAGTAGTTGATGTTAGTTATGGAGTCTTTCCATTCCTGTTTTGATGATTAAAACTTAAGTGCCATTTTGGCTAGTTAATGTTATTTATACATTATAAGTTTTTATTGAGATTTCAGTTTACTTTAAAAGTATTTTATCATGAGTAAGTATTCCACTTAGCAATAAGCCAAACCAAAGGTTTGCTTGGGCCTAGCATGGTCTCGAGTGCTAGTCCTGCCCAAGGTGGAGTCTTGGTATCAGAGAATAGAGTTCAAAATTCCTAGGGAGTCTATGAAGTTGTGCCCGTAGAGTCCTAGTTATCAGTGTGAAACGCGCCATACCTAAAATTAAGAGGCTGCGACACTTAGAAACTATCTAACTTTTTTCATACTCATTTCGTACGATCGAGTTTATCTCTAAAAAGTTTCTTCTAACTCGTTCTTGCACGTGTCTTTCAGATCATGCCTCCACGAAGAGCTGTCAGAGGTCATCTCGCTAGGAGGAATGTTGAACCACAGGAACAAGGCATACCTAATGCACTAGAAGTGTAACCCTAGGGAGAGGTCACCAATGCTGAATTTCGTAAAGCTATTCGGATGTTAAGTCAAGTTGTGACCAATCAAGTTGGATAGAGAGAGAATCAACAGGAACTGATTGATACATCAAGTATCCGTGAGTTCTTAAGGATGAATCTTCCAAGATTTACTGGTTCAAGTGTTGCTGAGGACCCAGAAAACTTTGTTGAAGAGCTTCAGAAGGTCTTTGAGATTATGCATGTTGCCGATGCTGAGAGGGTGAAACTAGTTGCATACGAAATGAAGGGTGTCACTAGAATTTGGTTTGATCAGCGGAAGAAGAATCAATCTGAGGGTCCACCACTTGTGAGTTGGGATTTGCTTGAGGAGGCCTTCTTGGGGTGTTTCTTTCCCATAGAACTGAGAGAATCAAAGGTACGAGAGTTTCTCACTCTTAAGTAGGTTTCTTCGAGTGTTTTTCAGTACAGTCTGAGGTTCACACAAATTTCCCGCTATGATCCGGAGATGGTTGCTGACATGAGAAGCAGTATGAGTTTGTTTGTTGTTGGGTTATCTCGTCTGTCTATTAGGGAAGGCAGGGCAGCAATGGTGATAGGAGATATAGACATAGTTAGGCTGATGATCCATGTGCAACAGGTTGAAGAAGAGAACCTGAAATATAGTAGGAGTTTCGAAATAAGAGAGCTAAGACAGGTAATGAGTCCGGGTAGCAGAAGAGTAATGCCCACCAATCATCTTTCCAACATAAAAAATTTCAGAGCTAGACCTGCCCATTCTCATGATAGTATGGAACAAGTGGGTAGTAAGCCTCCTGTATGTGCTAAGTGTGGTAGGAGCCACTTAGGGATGTGTTGTGATGGCTCCACTAGTTTCTTGAAGTGTGGCCAGAACGGTCATTTTATGAGAGAGTGTCCTAAGAACAGGTAGGGTGACGGTAATGGGAAAATAGAGCCCAGTCTTCTTCAGTTGTTCCACCTGACAGAGCTGCATCCAAAGGGGCTACTTCAGGGGCAGGCGGAGGAAGAAACGTCTGTAGCTATCACTAGTCGCCAAGAGCAAAAGGATTCACCAGATTTTGTCACTGGTATGATCCAAGTGTTTAACTTTGATGGTTATGCTTTGCTAGATCCACGAGCGAGTTTATCCTTTGTAACTCTTTATGTTACGATGAATTTTGATATTCTTCCTGAGAAACTTAGTGAGCCTTTCAGTGTTTCTACACCTGTTCGTGAATCTATTCTAGTAGAGAGAGTCTATCGTGATTGTACCATTTCCGTCAATCATAAGAGAATAGAGTTCAAAATTCCTAGGGAGTCTATGAAGTCGTGCCCGTAGAGTCCTAGTTATCAGTGTGAAGCGCGCCATACCTGTAATTAAGAGGCTGCGACACTTAGAAACTATCTCACTTTTTTCATACTCATTTCGTGCGATCGAGTTTATCTCTAAAAAGCTTCTTCTAACTCGTTCTTGCACGTGTCTTTCAGATCATGCCTCCACGAAGAGCTGTCAGAGGTCATCTCGCTAGGAGGAATGTTGAACCACAGGAACAAGGCGTACCTAATGCACCAGAAGTGTAACCCTAGGGAGAGGTCACCAATGCAGAATTTCGTAAAGCTATCCGGATGTTAAGTCAAGTTGGATAGAGAGAGAATCGACAGGAACTCGTTGATACATCAAGTATCCGTGAGTTCTTAAGGATGAATCTTCCAAGATTTACTGGTTCAAGTGTTGCTGAGGACCCAGAAAACTTTGTTGAAGAGCTTCAGAAGGTCTTTGAGATTATGCATGTTGCCGATGCTGAGAGGGTGAAACTAGTTGCATACGAAATGAAGGGTGTCACTAGAATTTTGTTTGATCAGTGGAAGAAGAATCATTCTGAGGGTCCACCACTTGTTAGTTGGGCTTTGTTTGAGGAGGCCTTCTTGGGGTGTTTCTTTCCCTTAGAACTGAGAGAATTAAAGGTATGAGAGTTTCTCACTCTTAAGTAGGATTCTTCGAGTGTTTTTGAGTACAGTCTGAGGTTCACACAAATTTCCTGCTATGATCCGGAGATGGTTGCTGACATGAGAAGCAGGATGAGTTTGTTTGTTGTTGGGTTGTCTCGTCTGTCTAGTAGGGAAGGCAGGGCAGAAATGGTGATAGGAGATATAGACATAGCTAGGCTGATGATCCATGTGTAACAGGTTGAAGAAGAGAACCTGAAATATAGGGAGGAGTTTCGAAATAAGAGAGCTAAGACAGGTAATGAGTACGGGTAGCAGAAGAGTAATGCCCACCAATCATCTTTCCAACATAAAAAATTTCAGAGCTTGACCTGCCCATTCTCATGGTAGTATGGAACAAGTGGGTAGTAAGCCTCCTGCATGTGCTAAGTGTGGTAGGAGCCACTTAGGGATGTGTTGTGATGGCTCCACTAGTTTCTTGAAGTGTGGCCAGAACGGTCATTTTATGAGAGAGTGTCCTAAGAACAGGCAGGGTGACGGTAATGGGAAAATAAAGCCCAGTCTTCTTCAGTTGCTCCACCTGACAGAGCTGCATCCAAAGGGGCTACTTCAGGGGCATGCGGAGGAAGAAACGTCTGTAGCTATCACTAGTCGCCAAGAGCAAAAGGATTCGCCAGATTTTGTCACTGGTATGATCCAAGTGTTTAACTTTGATGTTTATGCTTTGCTAGATCCAGGAGCGAGTTTATCCTTTGTAACTCTTTATGTTGCGATGAATTTTGATATTCTTCCTGAGAAACTTAGTGGGCCTTTCAGCGTTTCTACACCTCTTCGTGAGTCTATTCTAGCGGAGAGAGTCTATCGTGATTGTACCATTTCCATCAATCATAAGAGAATAGAGTTCAAAATTCCAAGGGAGTCTATGAAGTCGTGCCCGTAGAGTCCTAGTTATCAGTGTGAAGCGCGCCATACCTATAATTAAGAGGCTGCGTCACTTAGAAACTATCTCACTTTTTTCATACTCATTTCATGCGATCGAGTTTATCTCTAAAAAGTTTCTTCTAACTCATTCTTGCACGTGTCTTTCAGATCATGCCTCCACGAAGAGCTGTCAGAGATCATCTCGCTAGGAGGAATGTTGAACCACAGGAACAAGGCCTACCTAATGCACCAGAAGTGTAACCCTCGGGAGAGGTCACCAATGCTGAATTTCGTAAAGCTATTCGGATGTTAAGTCAAGCTGTGACCAATCAAGTTGGATAGACAGAGAATCGACAGGAAGTGGTTGATACATCATGTATCCGTGAGTTCTTAAGGATGAATCTTCCAAGATTTACTGGTTCAAGTGTTGCTGAGGACCCAGAAAACTTTGTTGAAGAGCTTCAGATGGTCTTTGAGATTATGCATTTTGCCGATGCTGAGAGGGTGAATCTAGTTGCATACGAAATGAAGGGTGTCACTAGAATTTTGTTTGATCAGTGGAAGAAAAATCAATCTGAGGGTCCACCACTTGTTAGTTGGGCTTTGTTTGAGGAGGCCTTCTTGGGGTGTTTCTTTCCCCTAAAACTGAGAGAATCAAAGGTACGAGAGTTTCTCACTCTTAAGTAGGCTTCTTCGAGTGTTTTTGAGTACAGTCTGAGGTTCACACAAATTTCCCGCTATGATCCGGAGATGGTTGCTGATATGAGAAGCAGGATGAGTTTGTTTGTTGTTGGGTTATCTCGTCTAAGTGTGGTAGGAGCCACTTAGGGATGTGTTGTGATGGCTCCACTAGTTTCTTGAAGTGTGGCTAGAGTGGTCATTTTATGAGAGAGTGTCCTAAGAACAGGCAGGGTGACGGTAATGGGAAAATAGAGCCCAGTCTTCTTCAGTTGCTCTACCTGACAGAGCTGCATCCAAAGGGGCTACTTCAGGGGCAGGCGGAGGAAGAAACGTCTGTAGCTATCACTAGTCGCCAAGAGCAAAAGGATTCACCAGATTTTGTCACTGGTATGATCCAAGTGTTTAACTTTGATGTTTATGCTTTGCTAGATCTAGGAGCTAGTTTATCCTTTGTAACTCTTTATGTTGCGATGAATTTTGATATTCTTCCTGAGAAACTTAGTGAGCCTTTCAGTGTTTCTACACCTGTTCGTGAGTCTATTCTAGTTGAGAGAGTCTATCGTGATTGTACCATTTCCATCAATCATAAGAGCACCATGGTTGATTTAGTTGAGTGAGACATGGTAGATTTTGATGTCATTCTTAGTATGGACGGGCCTTATGCTTGTTATGCCTTAGTTGATTGTAGAACTCGAGTTGTTAAGTTCTAGTTTCCCAATGAGCGAGTTATAGAGTGGAAGAGTAGTTCAGCAGTGCCTAAGGGTCGTTTTATTTCGTACCTTAAGACAGTAAAGTTAGTTTGCAAGGGGTGTGTCTATCACTTAGTCCAAGTTAATGACTCTAGTGTTAAGATACCTCTTATTCAGTCAGTTCTAGTATTAAAAGAATTTCCAGAACTTTTTCCAGATGATCTTCCCGAAGTCCTTCCTGAGAGAGAAATAGACTTCGGTATAGATCTTCTTCCCGATAATCATCCTATATCTATTCCGCCATATAGGATGGCACCACCAGAGTTAAAAGAGTTAAAGGAGCATTTGAAAGATCTCCTAGAGAATTGTTTTATTCAACCAAGTGTCTCACCTTGGGCGCTTCACTCTTATTTGTGAGAAAGAAGGATGGTTCTCTTAGAATGTGTATAGATTACCGTAAACATCAGTTGAACAAGGTTACTATCAATAATAAGAATCCTCTTTCGAGAATTGATTATCTTTTCTATCAACTTAAGGGTGCCACTTGTTTTTCTAAGATAGACCTCAAATTAGGCTACCATTAGTTGAAAGTAATGGAATGTGATATTCCAAAGATAACATTCAGGACCCGCTATGGTCATTAAGAAAGATCCCAGTAATGTTCTTTGGTTTGAAAATTGCTCCTATAGCATTCATTGACCTTATGAATAGAGTATTCAAGCCTTATTTAGACATGTTTGTTATCGTATTCATTGATGACATTCTAATTTATTCGAGGTATGACGAAGATCATGTTAGTCATCTCAGAGTAGTTCTCCAAACACTAAAGGATAGAGAGTTGTATTCTAAGTTTCCTAAGTGTGAGTTCTATCTTGAGTCTGTGGCATTCTATCACGACCCAAGCCTAGGGCCTAGACGTGACCGGCGAATGGGGAACCCGAAGGAACCCCAAACAATCCTCATAGCGTATCATTACACATCCTTGGTCGCGGAAGCAATTAAAATGACCATAAGCGATAAGCATAATCAAGGGGAAATCGGGACTAAGGGAGCAAGAAAAAAAAAGGAATGACACATAAATATCATAGATGGGTCAAGCTCAAGCATAATACACAACTTGTCCAACACTACCTCTAAACATGGGTACTTAGCGGGGGCCAAGACAAACTACCGGGCTCACCCTCATAGTCAAAACATAACTAAAAAGGAAAAGTCTTATACATAGCAAAAGATCATAAGCAACGTCCTCGAAATGGAGGACTCACTAGTAACCTCGATAGAAAATCGTATTAGCCACGCGGAGGAGGATGGTCAAGCAGTGCTCCGATCCCTACATGGTGACATCATCTAGGCATAGAGTATTCATTAGTACGTTTGAATGTACTAAGTATATGGGATGCAATGCAATGCTACAATAGATGGACATCATAGGAAAAATGCATAATCATACCCGATAGATAGCATATTAGTGAAATGATATGCATAATGATGCTTACATAAAAAACATATTTAGTGGGACGTAGTACATGTGTGGCGAGTGACCATCAATATAGTATTTCCAAGGCCGACACCCCCTTGGAGAGGCGAAAGAGGTACAAACCCCTCAATGTGGTTACCCGGGCCTACCACCCCCCGAGCTAGGGACCAAGGTACAAACCCCTCGATGTGGTTATACGGGCCTCCTACCCCCCGTACTAGGCAATCAAGGTACCAACCCCTCGATACGGTTACCCGGGCCTATAACCCCCGAGCTAGGCTTGGTCGACTCACAACACTTATATAGAGAAAATCATATACGTGTATCCATTTCATCATCATTTCGATGATTATATGACCATCCGACTCATAGGACGTACATTGAACCTTCCATTTCCTACGAATTCTATAAGTGGGCATTTTATCAAACACATGGTGGGCTATTGTTGATGTAAATGAAATTATGTATTTCAAGATTACTAAGTCCAACCAATTCCAAAATTCATATAAATCAGCCCACCAACAACATAAATATATATAAATCAACCTTCATAATTTGATCATGGAAGCATAAAAACCATAAACATCACATAATAATTCCATTTCATGATAATATGCAAAATAGACCATAATAGGGTGTGTAGTAGTAATTCCATACTTCAAGAGTTCATAAATGACCATAAGGACCCATAAACTTGA
>JAJOOH010023066.1:0-24087 GCA_029582605.1 Solanum gracilifrons
TATATATTGTATTGGCATCATTGATGCTAATAATTTCGCTTAATTGATATTGAATCAGTATATATATACTCTTATATTATTATTAGCTAATGAGTAATTTTTTAACAAGAAATTTAAATGATACCATAAATATATATACACATACTGTAGTTAAAAGAGCACCTACAACCTTAAAATCTTAGATCCGCCACTGCATGTACTTCCTCTGTCCAACAATATTTGTTTACTATTAACTTTGCACACTACTTAAAATACTACAAATAGAAGGATAATTTCACTATATTAATCTTTGAATATAATAAATACAATATCTTGAAAAATGTAATAAAAAATGACTATTATTAATAATAACGGTAAATTAGAAATTAAATATAAAATTATTCATTGATTTCATAAAGTGCATAAATATTACTGAATATTTTAAAATAATATAGTGAACAACTATTATTAGACTGAAGGGGTAATATATAGACAAGGTTGTCCTTTACAAGAGAATATGTTTTAGTTATTTTAATTGTCACAAGTTGGGTTTCTTAAATGTGGAAAGAAGTCTATGACTTTACAATTTGTATTGCCTAACGTTTTTTTTTCTTTTAAAAAAGAGTTTTGTCTGACAACCTTAACGTACGGATCACAAATATATATATATAGTTTTTTTTTTTATAAAAAAAAAAGAGTTTTGTCAGACAAGCCTTAACATAAGGATAATATATATTAACTTTGCACACTACTTAAAAAACTACAAATAGAAAGATAATTTTACTATATTACTCTTTGAATATAATAAATACAATATCTTGAAAAATGTAATTAAAAAATGACTATAATTAATAATAAGGGTAAATTAGAAACTAAGTGTAAAATTATTCATTGATTTTATAAAATGGACAAATATTACTGGATATTTTAAAATAATATAGTGAACAATTATTATTGGACTGAAGGAGTAATATATAGACAAGGTTGTCCTTTACAAGAGAATATTTTTTAGTTATTTTAATTGTCACAAGTTGGGTTTATTAAATGTGGAAAGAAGTATATGACTTTATAATTTGTATTGCCTAACGCTTTTTAAAAAAAAAAAAAAAAAAGTGTTTTGTCTGACAAACCTTAACATACGGATCACAAATATATATATATATATAGCTAAAAAGAGGACCAACAATCTTAAAATTCTAGATTCACCATACATGTACTCTCTTTGTTCAATAATACTTATTCACTATTAATTTTACACACTACTTCAAAAACTACAAATAGAAGGATAATTTCACTATATTACTCTTTGAATATAATAGATACAATGTCTTGAGAAATGTAATAAAAAAATGACAAATAATTAATAATAAGAATAAATTAGAAATTAAGTGTAAAATTATTTATTGATTTCATAAAATAGATAAATATTACTAGACATTTCAAAATAATATAGTGAACAATTATTATTGAACGGAGGAAGTAATATATAGACAAGGTTGTTCATGTTTTCCTTTACAAGAGAATATTTTTTAGTTATTTTAATTGTCACAAGTTGGGTTTAAATGTGGAAAGAAATATATGACTTTATAGTTTATAATTTGCATTGCCCAAGGTTTTTTTGTTTTAAAAAAAGAAGAGTTTTCCCTGACAAATCTTAACATACGGATCACAAATATCGAGATCTACAACACATTAGCGAGAAAATGATCAGAATGGTTTTTAATGTATTGAGGTTGCTTTATTTTGATCTTTAATATATTTTAGGACTTAGGTGATTGAAATAGTTCTTCATATATGACAAAAAGTGTTCAATTTAGTCTTTTATCCTAAACTTAACAATTCACCTCAAAAACTATTAAATATAACGGTGGGGCACACATAACTTACAAAATTCATGAATTCTAAAACACCATTTTCTCTAACATCTAACCACACAATTACAAAATAATTCTCTCTAAAGTTTGACATGTGAAATTTTCATGAATTCATCACAGCAAAAGACACAAATAATTTTTAAAAATTTCACAATAGAACAATTTCAAAAATAGATCATAAAGCTTTAGCAGAAAATACAGATAGCTCTCATACTTCGAAAAAAAAAATCATCTACTCATGCTTTAGATCGGTATAGCGTATATTGCCAAAAGGAATACAATCATTGAGCTATTTTCCACAAATCTGGCAATAAAACATAAAAACATAAAATAATAATAATGGGAGATCAGTAGAGTAAAAAAGAAAGGTGTTATCTGTCACTGTTCAATCAAAAACACAGACCAATTTCGTTCATCATATCTCCCAAATATAATAATTATTCAACCTTTTTACAATAATTATTTTGTAATTGTGTGGTTAGATGTTAGAGAAAATGTTGTTTTAGAATTCATGAAACTCTTTCTTTGAGCTAATAAAGATGGTAAAAATGGTGGATTTTGTAAGTTATGTGGGGCCCACCATTATATTTAACAGATTTTGGGGGTAAATTGTTAAGTTTAGGGTAAAAGACTAAATTGAACACATTTTGTCATACATGAAAGACTATTTCAATCACCTAGAATATATTAAGGACCAAAATAAAGCAACCCCAATATATCAAGGACCATTTTGATCATTTTCTCACATATTAATACCTGAAAAAGTAAAACAAACCGGATACATAATATGTAGCTCGGATACATTATAAAATAAACCGGATACATAATATGTAGCTCGGATACATTAAAAACTAGCTCAGATACATTATAAAATAATTTAGAATTAGGAGAGAAATAAGGGATTTTAGAGGTTTTAGAAATAAGGGAAACATAAGACGTGTATTTCAGTAATTTTTCCTTTTTATTTTAACCAATTTATATACACATATAATTTGTTTTAAATCGTTTCATACTTGTGGTATTTTTCTAGTATACATATAAATTAAGGGTGACAAAAGAATATAAAAATTCGACTGAACCTAATTGAATCAAACCGACTTATGTCATATTTTAAATAAAACAATAGATTTTTACTTAAGTGTATAACCGTTTGTCCATTTTTAATTGTCATAATTTTCTTTTTTTTAGTTAAACTATAAGAATTTTGATTAACATTTTATGATATATTTATTCATCATATTGATATGCAAAAATTGGAATTTATAGTAGTTTTTGAATATCTAATTTTTTTGTTTAAATATCGAATTAATATAATCTAATTTAACTTTGAAAATTAGTCAAATTGACTTTTAAAAAGCACATTATGACAAATAAAAGTGGATAGATAGAGTATTAACTTCTATTTTTTTAGAGTAATTAAAATTTAATTTAATTATGGGTATAGCTTATAATTACATTATGACAACAAACTTGTCTTCTCACTCATTCCCAAAGAAGCTAAAAACCCATCATGGCTAAGCCTAAAACCTCTTCTAACAATGTCGGAACCAATGAGGTGCAATCTCATTTTTTTGGAATTAATTACAAGCTTTCCCGAAGGAATTGATGATCTCTATTTCTTCATGGATATCTATAATGCAATTTTTTTTCCCTTTTATTTTAGAAATTTTTACCCTGTATAGCCCCCCATGCACCAAATCACAAAAATAATAGCAACTGTTATTTTTTATTTTCAGATTTTGGTGGAGGAGACTGGAAGCGTTAGAACATTCATATTAAATAGGCCAAAGCTGTTGAATGCACTTTCTCTTCAAATGGTATGACAAATATTTTTTTTTTCTTTTTGGAAATTGCTATTTCTCTGTGTCTTTGTTGCTCTTTTATAAAAATTACAGTAAATTTATTGTGTTTTGCGTGGTCAATAAAAATAAATAAAATGTAGCAAATAAATAATGCCTTTATTTTGATAAACAATATGATTAATAGGAAAAAATCTTTTGGACATAATAATTTTCACTATAATAATTAATGGCCTAAGGTCTTATTTGTTTTCATTAAGATTAAGACGTCTTAATCTAAATCTGAATGCACATTCGAATGATTTAAGAGGTTATCTCTAGACTTTTTGTTTTTCAACATTTGAATGCACATAATTTATTTATTTTTAAACATCACAAATATATCATTTAAATAAAAAGGTAATTTACTATTTAAAAATATAAATAAATAAAATAATGATCAATTAACAAAATTAAACTACTGTCGGAAGATAAAGACGATGAAGAAAAAGTCAAATATTTAGCCATTGTTGTTGCTGAAAAGATGTCTTTAGAAATACTAAAAACAATTTTTTTGTCACATATTTCAAATTCACCATTTTTATTGATGCCTCTTATTGTAGTTTTGCATCCTTATGTTATGACTTATGGCTATTTGATAACTTGTGAATCATTACTTTCATTTATTATCAATATAATCTCTAATTCAGTAATCTTATTAAATACTATATTTTAAAAATTTAAACTATATATTTAAATAATTTTAAATATAATTAAAAAATATTTTAATAACGACATTCAAGATTTAAAACACCTTAAATATGGATATATGGTAGATATCAACCCATTACATGAAAAGAAATTTGAAATATATTTCTTATTTAAGTATTACAGGTAATAAGCAATTATTAAAATTACGAACATAAAATTTTAATTTTTTTTTGCTATGATTTGAGTTATGCAATTTTATTTATAATATATTTTTTTCTGATGATAATTTAAATGATTTTTTTCGTTTCAAACTTTTCTATCCATCTCTATGAGTAAGATGAGAGAAAGTCGATATGCTATTTGAAAATTTTACCTAAATATTTTATTAGTAGAACAATAAAAAAATTGATAACATTTAAAATTCAATATCACTAAAATCTCACCTTATATAAATTTAGCACTTAACGGCATATCAATAATAAGAAATATGAATAAAGCAAGTAATTTTTAATATTTAAGAGTTTTAAATTTAAAATTTTACATGTTTAAATAATTTTTTACAAAAAAAATTGAAAATATTTTAATAACGATAGTCATAAATCAAAACACTTTAAATATGGTAGATATCTACACATTAGAAAATCATAAATATCATATGGTTCATGAGTACTATAGGGTATCAACCTCATTTAACATCAATCCAAGAGAGTCGCACATTAATGTTGAAGTTTTGAATATTTATTAATTATTATATTTTAGTAATATTAAATTAAATATTTAAATAATTAAGTGACGACTCTAATTAACAGCAATCCAAGAAAGTACTTACTCGTTAATATTGTAGTCTTGTGCTCCTATGTTATGACGATGGATAACTTGCAAATAAATTTATATTTGTTATTAATAGTATCTCTAATTAAGTAGTTCTATAAAATTTGATATGTCTAAATAAATTTAAACTACGTATTTGAATAATTTTTAAAATACAATTTGAAAATATTTTAATAAAAACAATGAAAACTCAAAATACTTTAAAGCGTTGACACTAATTAACTACATCAAACATTTCTACACTATTACTGTCACGCTCCGAGCCTACACCCTGGGCGGGACTGGCACTCGAAGACCATTGCTGGCCTCAAGCGAATCTTTGGCCTGACTTACTTACTCAGCGGAAGACAACATTCATACTTAATACTCAATGAACTTAACTGAACTGAAAAATAAGATAACTGAGAATGTTAAAAAGTAAATATTCAACTTGGCCAAAAGTGGCAACCCAAGTCTTAACAATAAGAAATGATACTGAAAAGACTCAAAGAACTAACATCTGACTGCCTATCTATGAAGTCTCTAAACAATTGAGATGGATGTTGGGACAGACCACACAACATCCTAATAAACTAAACTAGAAAGCAATGAAGTGGATCCTTCGGAATGCAAGGAGGCTCACCAACTGACTCTGAGTGCTGAACCTGATCAACGAGGCGCTGGATGCTAACCCTGGTTACATATGTCTGCATCATAATACGATGCAGGCCAACTGACATCAGTACATTGAATGTACGAGTATGCGAGTTGGAATGCTAAAACAACATAGTCTAGAAAGAATCTGAGAGAAACTGAAGAACTTACCTGGCTCAACTCAACTCAACCTGACTGGACTCATTTCAATATAAAGCAATTTAAAAGCAAGTGCAATATAAAGAAAAGCTACTTGAAAACATGATATCAACTCTGTATGTATGCAAAGATACAATATAACTCTGAGATGTATGTAAAAATACAAATAAACTGATATATATATATAAATACAATAACTTCTGTGGGAGTTTCTCTAACCGACAACCATCACTTAAGAGCTATAGTGATGATACAACGATCTTCCTCACGCTGCCAGCGCATCCTATACCTGGCCAAGGGTATAAGACTTGAACTGCCTAATGGATCCACTAGTCTATTTCGAAAAGGGTTCATCTAAAAAGTATGACCATTTTCTACCCATGATGGCTACATGGTTTAAGGGGGCCGATAGTTGTATGAACTCTTCCCCATCGGTGCTCAATACTACTCCCAAAATATACTACTCCCTCTGTCCCAATTTATGTGACTTACTTTCCTTTTTAGTCAGTCCCAAAAAGAATGATACATTTCTATATTTAGTAACAATTTAACTATAAAATGTCTATTTTACCCTTAATGAAATGATTTACAGCCACACAAATTTCTATCATTCATTTTGAACCACAAGTTTTAAAAGTCTTCCTTTCTTTCTTAAACTCCGTGTCGAATCAAACTACATCACATAAAATGGGACGGAGGGAGTAGCTCTTTATGTTTAAAAACATACTTCTTCTGTGATTTGAGATTAGTGCTCAAAAACTTAGCTCAAAGGCTATCTTGGAAATCTCAGTTTCCCTGCTTGCTACATTTAGAAAGCTAAAATATTGTTTTCTGAAAACTAGCCCGAAGGCTCTTTGGAAATCTTAGTTTCCGTTTTTATTTAAATGTGAAAACATTTAAAAATCTCTTTGTGAATACTTAGTCCCCCTATACTTTTGAAGAAATGAACTTCAAACTTTACCTTTTACTCTTTGCTTAACTTCAAACTTAAGTCTTAAAATAAGTTAAAGCGTTTGTAAAAGACATATGAAAACTTGAAATGAACTTCTCTTACTTGACTCTTGACTTTGATCGTAACTCTTGCTTGAATCGACTCTTAACTGATCCTTGAATTGAATTATGGAATCAAGGATTATGATTTGTGTTTGGAAAGACCTCATGATGTGTATGAATGATTTCAAATAGCTAAACTTGAGGTAAGTTACGAAATCACCGTCTTGGAACTAGTTCGCGACGCAGAAATGTTTCTAAATAAATAATCGCGAAATTAAATTTTGAGACAGAGGAGTTCGCGTCTTGTCCGCGACGCGGAGACAATTTTTGTACACTGTGGGAACAAGTCCGCGACGCGGACTTGTTTGACGAAGCCTACTCGACTTTTTCCTTCTTCGTTTTCTAGCCCCAATTTGCCTAAACTCGAATATTTTCCTCAAATTCATTTTAGATCCCGATACCCAGCGTATGTACTCAAGAACCTAACTCAAAGTAACTCTAAAACACAATGTATAGATCTCAGAAACTCCACAATTCAACCCAATTCAAGAATTCATGTCAAGAACATCAACTTTCAAACTCTTTTAGGACGAATTGCGCTGAAACTAAACATGTTTGGCGCGTGGGTGAATGAACCCAACGCTATGAGAGACTCACATATCTTGTAGGATCAACTTTTTGGCGAATCCACAATCAAAATCAATCGTTCTTGGCGAATCTTGCTTTTCTTCTTTCCTTTCTCTTGCGTTCCTTCTCCAAAAACCCTAAATCTAATTTTCAAAAGCGTAAACTGAACTAACTCAGTCTTGACCCTAATTATTTTACTAAGAAACAAATTTAATTAATTGGGTAAGGAAAAGACCCAACTACCCTTTTAAATTCCGAATTGGGCGTTTCTTCATGCAAACAACCCAACTTACAAAGGATGTAACTCACGCATACGAACTCGGAATCGTACAAACTCAGCGACGTTGGAAAGATAAATCCAAGAGCTTTTCAACCACATCTGGAACTACACATAACTCATCCTGAGTTACGAGTTATGGTCGATTGAAGTTGTCCAAAATCTCAACCTTAACTTACTTAAAAATTTCCAGATTTTCTTATACTTTCCAAAAATGATTATTTCAAGCTGTTAGCTTCTTTCTAGCTATTTCAAGTTGCGAGATGTTACAATTACTTAATTAAAGATAAACCTTTTATATTTTATAAAAGCACTTATATTTTTTATATTATGAATATCCTACTGTTACATTTGTCATTCTCCAATAAAGTTATCCAGATTTTTCTAAAAACATTCAAACCTCCTATAGAATTGAAATCCTATATATATGAATTTTTTCTTAAATAATTATATATAAAATGATTTCGAAGTGAAAGAATGATAAAAAAATTATTGTTAAATTAAATTACAAATAACATACATATATATTTAAAATAAAAGAAATTTTTTGTTAATAGTTGGTATATCTTATTAAAAAATTTGTATCATTTAATATTTTCAAAAAATATTAATTCTTCTTTTAATAAAACACATTAATAATTTTTTTATTTTTGTTTTGTAAGAATGACTTCCAAAAAAATTTAATTTGTAGTTTAATTTTTCTTTTAATCAAATACATTAATAGTTTTTTTATTTTTGTTTAAAATTCGTAAGAATAGCTTCAAAAAAATGTTTTATTTGTGATTTTTAATATATTTAATTATAGATAAATTTCATAAGATGTGTTAGTGTAAAATTTTCTTAGTTCATGAAGTGTTATTGTGTGATTTTAATATATAAAGAGTGTATTTAAAATTGGGTTGTATTATACAAGTGCTTAATGCATTAGTTATTTATATACAAAGAATATAAAATTAAATCTCATAATTATTTTTTTGTGATTTTAAAAAAATGTTTACATTAGTGAAGCTTCACGGAACCATAAACTATTTTTAATATATAATTTCATTTTATTTTTGTCATTTTATAAGATAAGTTTAATCAATTTGAGTGCTTAAAATAAAAATAATTTATTTTCACCACTTCTATTTTAAAAGAGACAATGGAATTTTTTTTTTCATTACAAGAAGAAGCAGAAGTTAACTGGCAAAGAAAAAAAAAAGAAGAATAAATAATTAAAAAATGGATTGAAACTAGAGCTGTCAATATGGGCTGACTCACCCTATACAGGCTAATTCATACGAGCTTTGAAATTTTACGGGCCAGGTCGGGCTACCCCATTTTTAGTGTGGGCCAGAAAATGGTCGGCCTAGCCCATAAGTACGTGGGCTATGAACTTTGTCGGGTCAGCCTTTTTAAAAAAAAATATTTTTTATAATTTTTTAAATTAAATTATAATTTAAAAATATTATCATAAATATCGACAAGACAATATTTACATGGTGTTAGTGTTACTACTTGTTAATCAAATTCACAAATAAAATTATATTTATAATATTTATTAAGTTTGATTTCAAGTAAAGTATACGTAGCTAAATAGAATTATTAACCTAATTGTTTTTCAACGATCATAATAAAACATAAAAACTGTGACAACATTCCATAGGTTACGACCTATGTAGTGATTCCCTAGAAATTTTAGGAAATTTTTATTTTATGTAGTACATATTTTATAAACATAATTTATATTTAAATTGTAATATTTCAAACTTTTAACAGATTTTGAGTTTAGACTCTTGTTATTTTTAATACTCTATTTTATTTTTATTTAGCCCACGGACCGGCCCTATCCACATTTTTCAAGTCCCACAAATCGGCAGGCTTATTCAGGCCGGGCTAAAAAGCCCTTTCTTAAATGAGTTCCAAAAATCATAGCCCAACCCTATCAAATCACGGATTAGACCAGTCCGACGTACCCAGCCCATATTGACGGCTCTAATTGAAACCATTAAATGTTTTAATAGGTGGATCCCAAAGAATTCATTTAGTTAAAATAATAAAGCATCTTCAAATTCAGTATTTTATTTTGGAAAGACTTTAACTTTGTTTTGAAAAGAAAAGATTACTATAATCTTTTATATGTTTCCGGCTAAATTTGGGCAAGAAATTTTCTAACAGCTAGCAGCTCTCGAATTAGTTAGTTTAGTACTCATCAAATATTTCTTATTTATTTTACCATGGGTTACTAGTTACTACTATGTAAATGATCTATTGTAATTGATAAGTTTATATTAACCGTGATTTTTTTTTATAATATTAATGTATTTATTTTTAACCTTCATTCGTTAAGAATTCAAATTAAAAGTGAAAGTAGTTTATATATATTACGTGTAGCTTCATTTTAATGAAAAACAAAATCTTCCTTTTATGATTGAAAAAGTTTGTGTTGGTCGTTACTCGTTTCCTTTTACAATGCGAATAAATACAGACCTTCAAGAAGTATTATTTAACCTTTCAAATTGAGTTGTTCTTAAAATATTTTATCTATTCTATTTTATGTAAATTCTTTTTAATAATATTTTAGTTATATTTAGATATTTTATGAACTTTTTATTTTACCCTTTTTATTGCCATAGGAAATTCATTTTTTCATGTATTGCATCTAATATCCAATTCATCACAAGCTTAATTAATCCGAATTTGTATTATGTTAGATGTTTTCAAAAATCTCATTGAATAGTTAAAGACCAAATTAGTTTTTTCTAAAAAATTATTAAAAATAAATCGAGGATTATACAACAAAAATATCATAACAATTTTATAGGTATTTTTTTTTGTAAATTCTTGTTGGAATAGGTTCATGTAGAATAAACGAAAATACTTTACCATTTATGTAACAACTTTAGAAAATAAATGTACTAGAATCTCTCATGTTTTACGGTTGCACAACTTATCCAGGTTTCAGGCCGTCTCAATAATTTTGGGGGCTTAAAGCCAAACTTTATAGAGATGACTTATTTTTTTAATTGACATATATATATATATAAAATTATAACATACTTGTAATCCTGTAAATAAGATCCGAAGAGGGTAGGATGTGTAATATAATCCTTATGAAGTAAGAATATAAACAATGTAAATTTTCAATGAAAAAATATAATATAAAGTTATAATAATAATTCAGCTCGTATGGAATTTTTAACAATATATAATACATTTTAAAAAAATTGGGGGCACCAAAAAAGTTGAGGCCCCAAGCGATGAAGAGGTGAAAACCTGTTACAAATAAGTAGAATAACGAAAAAAAATGTTTTAGACTTTATTTAAATTAAAGGAATGAATGAAAAAATACAAAAAATTAATAAAAAAGATAAATAAGAATGTTGGATATACTATACAAAAAATGAACTTTAGAGGTAATTAATTAACAATAATAGTTTAATCCACACTGCTAATATGTATTGTTAGAGAATTAACATTTTTTGTAAATGTTTCTACGGCCAATAGCGATGTTGAATCCAATGACAATTAACTAATGCTGGTAAAAGGTTTAACATTTTCATTAAAATATATTTTTATTATAGGGATAGAAATATCTCACGTCTCCTTTTTATAATTCGATTTTAGATATATATATATAAATTTACATTTTACAATTTGTTTTCATAATTATTTATTAAAAAGAAGTCATATAACAGAGGTTAAAATAAATAAAATGAAAGAGAAACAGTAAAAAATTGTAGTCGGTTAATTAGTAGCATAAAGAGAGGTAGGGTAGGGTAGGGTAGGCTGAGATCCACCATACGAGCAGCAGTAGAATCCGAATGCTCAGAATGGATTCGGGTCATCAGTATTGAAAAGGGGCATCACGACCCGTCGATTGCTTGAATGATTGCCGTTTTCCCTGGTAACTGTCGTCGTTGGTTTTTCTCTCTCCTTCCTTCAGTTCAGTTGTCTCTAATGGAGCTTTGAAAGTGAAATTGTGAATTCTCAGGGAGATTTTGACACTTGAAAAAAAATGTTAGGGGACAAGGACACAAAATTAAGATTTGAGTTGGTTGGTTGCTTACCTGATTAATAATAATGCTCTTTTCCAACCAGTCGAATTTCACTACATGGTCAAGAATGGAATTCGTGAACTTCCTGCGGAAGAAAAAAATTGGGGTGGTGGTGGCTGCTCTGCAATTGGAGGGAGAAGATATAGGCAGTATCTTCATCCAGTCACTTGGAATGATTAAGTGGCGGCTTTAGAGGGGACCGAATATAATACCTGAGAAATTTATCAGATTAGAGGATTCAAAATAGGCCAATCCTACCAACTCCTGGGTACCAGTACAGAAAGGGTTTCGTACAAGCACACTAAACCCAAAAGAAATGAATCTGTTGCTTGCTCGTGATAATGATTTATAGCTAGAACACACTAATTTGATATTGGATTCATGTTTTGTATTCTCATGCAATTATATGGAATAGGTTATTCTTATTATATTTACTTGGTGAACATGTGAGCCTTTTATTCATACAATCCTCGTATCACAGGATATTTGAGTGAATTTCTGGTTTCCTAATTAAATTGATTGATATGTTAACTCTTCCCTCAAACTTATTTGTTTGTCCAGATATCTCGACTTACGGAACTTTTCTATGCCAGTGAAGAAGATTCTAATGTGAAGATGATAATATTAAAGGTATTTTCAATAGTTGAAGGATCTTCTGTGATAATTAAATTTCCTGTCATAGCTTAACATGAGGAAAACTGGTAACTTGATGCTGGATTTTGCCTACAAAAATATTTAGAAACTACATGCAGGCAGAGTTGCATTGATTTTGAATTGTCTTATTCAAATCTTATTTCCTTATTGAAGATCTTCAGATTGTTCCCTGTCTCGTCTCTTGACACTGGGAAGAAAGTTCTTCTCCTCATAGCTTTGTTGAGTAAGGATAAATCTTGCCAATCAGCTATGAGCTACCTCTCTTTTTGGTATTTCACTGGTTCTGACCAATCTATTGTTTGGCTTTCTCCTCGGCATTCATTAGGCTTATATTTCCTGGCAATTGGAATAATCCACATTATCAAAAAACTGTTCACCAAAATAATTTTGTTGAAATAAAATCAAGAGAGAGTGTTAGAAATTGCTTTAAGTAGTTATTGTTGCATGTATGACTATGTATCTTACTTTTTTCACTACTACAGGTTTTTCGCACTGCGAATTATTGGGAAATTTGTGTTTTGGCATAATATATAAACATGCCCTTTTAACTTGGCTTCATTTGACATCTATGCCCTTCAACTTTGGGTATGCACAAGTAGACACTTAAATTTATGTAGAGTTGAACAAATAGACACTCTCGTCCTACTTGGCGTCGACGTGACAATTTGCATAACCTACGTGACATCCTACGTGTATTATGTTACGTAGGACGCGTGTGTCTATTTGTTCGTTTAAGTGTCTACTTGTGCACACCTAAAGTTTAAGGGCATAGATGCCAACTGATGCCAAGTAAAGGCATATTAATGTATCATGCCTTGTGTTTTAGAACATGATTTCCCCACTATTTTCCATCGAATTTGCTCACAGGGAAAATGCATGGTGAAAACAGATTCTTATTGAAATATTGGAAAGCTTCCTTACTTTTTCATATGAAAACACTACTATTTTTTCTTTTCTTACCAATTCAATCAAATATTTGTGGGAATAGCCACTAAACATTTTTCAGTGGAAAACTATGGGAAAACAAGCACGGGTTGTATGCTTCAAACTTTATTAATGCCCATGTATATAGTGCTTTTCTTGTTACTACTTTTCTTGTATAAATATTTTCCAGGGACAGGGAAGGGCTTTTTGTGCTGGTGGTGATGTTTCACATTTTATTCATGATTATGGTTCGTATTTGCTAAATTGGTAATATCTTCAGAAAAATTGCACAGCTAAATGTCCCCAGTTACATAATTATTTACTCATGCTTATCAGGTAGCTTGAAAATCGGTGCTAATTTTCTCCTAAAGCAGTACACCTTGAACTATGTGATGGCAACGTATAGCAAAATCCAGGTTAAATTAAATTATCTCTAATTTTAGTTCTGTGATATTACTTTCATTGGAATTTCCTTAATCTTGTTTGGACTATCCATTGAAGGTTTCCATCCTTAATGGAATTGTCATGGGAGGCGGAGCTGGTGCTTCTATTCATGGTAGATTTCGAGTTGCAACAGAAAAGTCGGTATTGCCTCTACTTGAGTAGTAGATTTATCTTGTTGTTTTGTTTACCCTTTTGCATTTGATCTTTGCCACATTCTTTGTGGTTTGCTTCAAATTTGTCTCTATATCTTCGCTTTTAGGGAGTAAACCTAAACCCATATACGAATGTTCATGTGGAATAGCTGTAGCAAAATAGGTCTTGAAATCCTTACAGTTTAGAATTGAAGGATTCATATCTAGCAGAACTTTTTGTACTATGTCTCAGAGCCTTTATAAGATTTTTATTTTTTTTACCTTCTTCATTTTTTTAAAAAGTCTCTAGCATAACTATAGCAAAGTTAGAGGTAAACCGTACAAACTGTTAATCTTCATGAGCTTTTGGATTTGCGTTAAGGGTTTATTTTTCTTAGGCAGTAATACACACCTTATTCATACTTGGTGCTGGTTGCTATGTGTAATCGGATACCAGAAACTTCATGTCCAATGTATTATTTATGTATGTTTCTCTGTAGGTATTTGCTATGCCTGAAACATATTTGGGACACTTTCCTGATGTAGGTGCCTCTTACTTCTTATCAAGACTTCCAGGATTCTTTGGTAATTTCACTGGCCACATCATATTGATAAAGAAAATTAGTGCTATTGCTGTAATACACTCTGGAGTTATCTGCTACTTCTCATTGTTAGAAATTTAACTACCTGGTTCCTCGAGCTTCACTACTTGAGGATTTCTTAAGAGAAATGGTTAGTTCAACTACTTTGCATTTTTTGCTGCTGTTTCATCCACGATATCCTTAAAATCAAAATTAGTTAAAAGAGTTAAAAGCAGAAGATAGGTCCTTTGCTCCTGTAGAAGGTGTTCAAAAGCTTGCTACACATGCCCCATGAATTAAAGCAGCAGCAAGTATGTGCCTTTTGGTGCATCTTCTCTTATATTCTGTTAGCGGAAACGTGAAAATGGATTAAAGCAGCAGCAAGTATGTGCCTTTTGGTGCATCTTCTCTTATATTCTGTTAGCAGAAACATGAAAATGGATTAAAGCAGCAGCAAGTATGTGCCTTTTGGTGCATCTACTCTTTTTATTCTGTTAGCGGAATCGTGAAAAATAAAGAACAAGGAAGAACAACAATATTTAACGTGGTTCGTATCAAAATGATCTTACGTCCACCAGAGAACAACTGCACTAATATTTATTTCACTCCAAAAGAATACAAATGAAATAATACAAGAGAGAAGATCAAATGCCTTAGAAGGTGAGAAGGCAAGTGAGAGGTGAATAAATTCTTCCTATTGATGTCATCCATGACATCACTATGTGTCAAAATGTCAAGGTTAAACATGCGAAATCATTTTATGGTTTTATCTAAATTTCACCTACAAAGATACTATCTTGACTTTTTATTTTGTACTAATAAAGAATTATCTTTCTACCAAATCTTCATATTAATTCATCTTCCATTGGGTTTGATTCCACAAGGACCAAACCAACTCTTTCAATCTCCACCTTGGTTTGCGTTCCGAGCATGCGTATAAACAACTTCGGCCAAAACTTCTAAGCTTACTGGGTAATCCCGTTGTGAGAAACAAGAAGAATCAAACCTTTGTTGAACGTACTAGCTCCACCTAGCAGTTATTCTCTCAGAGTTGCATCAATTGATGCGTACTCCCGCCAAGTCCTTACAGTGTGCAAACTTGGCAAACGGGACTATCTTGGTCAACATGTCTGCAACGTTATCGTCTGTGATAACTTTCTCAACCTTGATAGCTCCCTCTTCAACGACTTCTCGAATAAAATGAAATCTTTGGTGTGCTCATTTGAGATCTTTGATTTTTAATCAAATGAATAACACTTTGACTATCACATCTTAGAGTTGATTCCAGCTTAACCAAATTCAATTCTGCCACCACACCTTTCAACCAAATAGCTTCTTTCACTGCCTCCGTTGCTACTATATATTCTGCTCTGTTGTAGATAAAGCGACAATCGAATGTAAAGCCGATTTCCAACTAACGACACTACCAACGAGAGTAAAGATGTATCCAGCTGTGGACCTTCCTCTATCAAGATCTCCTACATAGTCAGAATCTACATAACCGGGAACTAAAATACCTTCACTTTTCCGAAAGGTTAGGCCAACAGCAGGAACTCCTT
This sequence comes from Solanum gracilifrons, assembly GCA_029582605.1. Classification (NCBI taxonomy): domain Eukaryota; kingdom Viridiplantae; phylum Streptophyta; class Magnoliopsida; order Solanales; family Solanaceae; genus Solanum; species Solanum gracilifrons. The sequence continues at coordinate 16,193 of JAJOOH010023066.1, forward strand.
TGAGATATCATAATATCCACTTAACAACTTTCCAGTCCCTTTTACCTGGATTTGCCATGTACCTGCTTACCACATTTACAGATTGAGCAATATTTGGACGTGTGCACACCATAGCATACATAATGTTGCCAACTGCGCTCGCATAAGGAACCTTTGGCATATGCTCCACCTTATCCATAGACTAAGGCATTTGTAACTCTGAAAGCTTGAAATGAGAAGTTATTGGTGTACTTACAGGCTTGCTTATATGCATATTGAATCTCTCAAGAACCTTTTCGATGTACCTCTTCTGAGAAAGATGTACAACACCGTCTTACTTGAAATCTCCATTCCAAGGATTTTTTTTGCAACTCCCAAATCCTTCATGTCAAATTCCTTGCTCAACAGTTTCTTCAAAATATTTATCTTTGTGATGTTGTTAGCAGCAATAAGCATATCATCAACATACAACAATGGATAAATCATAGAATTACCAGACATCTTCTTGTGATACACACAACTATCAAATGCACTCCTCGAGAATCCATGTGTAGTCATGAATGCATCAAACCTCAAATATCACTGTCTAGGGGATTGCCTCAAACCATACAAAGACTTTTTCAGTTGGCATATATGATTTTCTTTTCCCTCAGTTAGGAAACCTGCAGGTTGATCCATATAGATTGTCTCTTCTAGATCACCATGTAAGAAAGCAGTTTTGACATCGAGTTGTTGAAGCTCTAAATCAAATTGTGCAACCAATCTAGTAGCATGCGAATTGAGCTAAGTTTCACAACTGGAGAGAAGATTTCATTGTAGTCAATTCCCTCCTTCTGACTGAAACCCTTTGCAACCAATCTCGCCTTGAACCTAGCATCTTTCACTTCTGGAATACCCTCTTTCTTTCTGTAGACCCATTTGCATCCAATTGTCCTCTTCACTTTCGGCCTTTTAACTAAGATCCATGTCTCATTTTTGTGAAGAGACTCCATCTCTTCTATCATGGCTAACTACCATTGTGCAACATCTTTTCAAGAAGTTGCTTCAACATACGAGGAGGGCTCGAGATCCTTAATCTCTTCTTCTGCAGCTACGAGCGCATATGCAATCAGATTTGCTTGCTCTATAAGACGTTTCGGTTTCCGTATCTGCCTTTTGTCGCTTCCCTTTGCTATTGTGTATGGTTCATTGACAACAAGTTCTTTAAGATTTGCATCTTTTGACTTATCAACGTGAGTCTCTTGATCCCTTTCCTTGGTAAGCTCCACCGGTAGCTTCACATGCTCGTTGTTCTCGTTTCTTGATAACTCCACAGAAACTTTACGATGATTCATCAAAGGTAACATCTCTACTAACTACAAATTTAAGTAGACAAACACCAAAGTTTGTACCCATTTACTCCATCTACATACCCTACAAATATGGCCTTTTTAGCCCTTGGTTCAAGCTTTCCTTCATTAACATGATAGCTGGACACCCAAATATTCGCAAGGATGAATAGTTAGAGGGTTCACTTGACCATACCTCATTCGGAGTCTTAAAGTCAATCGCTGATGTTGGAGATCGATTAACAATATGAGAAGCAGTATGAACTGCTTCAACCCAAAATACTTTGGACATCTTGGTTTGTAAGAGTCTACAACGAGCCTTCTCAAGAAGAGTTTTATTCATTCTCTCAGCAATTCCATTCTGTTGTGGTGTGTGCGTGACCGTCTTATGTCTTGCGATCCTATTAACCTTTCAGAAATCATTGAACTCTTCACTGCAAAACTCCAAGCCATTGTCTGTGCGAAGATACTTGATTTTTCTCTCCATTTGATTTTCAACCAAAATCTTCCACTCTTTAAATGCTTCAAAAGCATCACCTTTTGCCTTCAAAAAACGCACCCAAACCTTTCGTGAAAAATCATCTATTAATGTGAGAAGATACCTCTTTCCTCTTTTCGATGGAAGCTTAGAGGGACCCTATAAATCTGAATGGATGTAGTCTAGTACCCCTCCCGTCTTGTGTTTGCCAGTGCTGAAACTGTCCTTTTTCTGCTTCACTAAGACGCAGTGCTCACAAAATTCAAGTGTGCTGATCTTCTCACCATTCAAAAGGTTGTGGTTGCTCAACATCTCTAGTCCTCGTGCGCTCATGCCTCATATGACCTAGTCTCATGTGCTATAATTTTGTTATCTACACTGTAGATGCATTTACCGAGCCAACAATGATGCTTCCTTCTAGTGTGTAGAGGCCTTCCTCCAGCTTGGCATTTAGCATGACTAAAAATCCTTTAGTCATTTTCATAGTTCCTCCTTCACTCATGTACTTGTAACCTTGGTTATCCAAAGTGCCTAAGGAGATCAAATTCTTCTTCAGATCAAAACATCACAGACTTCTGTAATAGTCCTCACAATTCCATCATGGCAGCGACCCGAAACTGAACCAATGCCAACTATTTTACAAGTTGCATTATTGCCCATTAATACGGTTCCTCTACTTGTTTCATAGCTACTGAACCAATCTCTTCGAAATGTCATATGCAGAGTGCAACCAGAGTCTAACACCCATTTGTTGTCATAGACTCCATTATTGCATGATGTTGTTAGTACATAATCATCATCAGAATCATGTACTTGCTCAACAATGGATGCACTCGCTTTTTCTTTGGACTTTGACATAGGGTAATCTCGTTCAAAGTGCCTCTTCTTGTGACAGCCCCAAAACTCCGCATTCTTCTTGTTCACACGAGACTTTGATCTGTACTTTGATTTGCTCCTTCCCTGTTGGCTAGTACAACCTCTCACAAAGAGCCCACTAGCTTTGTTACCTTTGTCTCCTTCAAAATGCATCTTCACATCACAAGAGTTAAGTGTTTGCCGCACTTGCTCAAGAGTGATAGACTCTTAGCTATACATAATTGAATTCTCAATATCACGATATTTTGAAGTCAATGAAAATAGCAAAGCGCATGCAAACGTCTCCTCATCGTTTTTAATTCCAGCAGTCTGTAAGTCATCACAAGTTCATTGAACGCATCTAGATGGTCCAGCAACAAAGTACCTGAATCCATCTTAAATGTGTGAAGACACCGTTGTTACAACATCCTTGTTGTCACCGATCGGTCTGGTAAATCCCTTCCAGCCTTTTCCATAAGCCTTTTCCGTAACTGTTTGGCCATCTCCTCGGTACTTCTATTCACTGAAAGGGACAATTGGATTACACGCATCTCCTTGTCGGAATCCGATGTCTTATCGGGGTACTTTCCGTCAATAGCATGGATTGAACCTTCCCTCCGCAATAACGCCATCATCTGGATCTTCCAGATATTGAAGTTGTTGCGCCCACTGAATCTATCAATTTCAAACTTCATGGAACTCATCGTTACTTGTTCTTCCTCTTCTACTACAATGTATTTGGAACTATAGAAAACCAAAGTAATTCTCTTTTGATGTGGAAGTTCAGACTGTGTTGCAACCACAGAGCATACTCAAACAGAACATTGGCTCTGATACCAATTGTTAGCGGAAACGTGAAAAATAAAGAACAAGGAAGAGCAACAATATTTAACGTGGTTCGAATCAAAATGATCTTAGAGAACAACTACACTAATACTTATTTCACTCCAAAAGAATACAAATGAAATACTACAAGAGAGAGAAGATCAAATGTCTTAGAAGGTGAGAAAGCAAGTGAGAGGTTGTCATGAAAATGTATTAAGAGCTACCTATTTATAGGAATGAATTCTTCCTATTGATGTCATCCATGACATCACTATGTGTCGAAATGTCAAGGTTAAACATATGAAACCATTTTATGGTTTACCTAAATTTCACCTACAAAGATACTATCTTGACTTTTTATTTTGTACTAATAAAGAATTATCTTCCTACCAAATCTTCATATTAATTCATCTTCCATTGAGTTTGATTCCACAAGGACCAAACCAACTCTTTCACATTCTGAGTTTTTTCTGACATTTTTATCTGCTTTTTTTCTGCTATTGCTGTAATACACTCTGGAGTTATCTGCTACTTCTCATTGGTAGAAATTTAAGTAGCTACTTTGCAATTATTGCTGCTGCTTCGTCCACGATATCCTTTAAAATCAAAATTAGTAAAAAGTGTTAAAAGTAGAAGATAGGTCCTTTGCTCCTGTAGAAGGTGTTCAAAAGCTTGCTACACATGCCCCATGGATTAAAGCAGCAGCAAGTATGTGACTTTTGGTGCATCTTCTCTTATATTCTGAGTTTTTTTGGACACTTTTATCTGCTTTTTACCAGTTGTCATTTATTGATCATGTTATCCCATTTAAAAGTAATTTTGCACTCATTACACAAACTAAGGTCAATCCTTTTCACATTGAAGTGTCTATAAAACTTTTTCCTACGGATACTTTTGGGCTGTTAGTTGGATGTGAGCCTTGGTTTTCACAGTTATGATGATTTTGAAGTTTTTGTTATTGAGCCTTAGTTTGCACAGTTATGATGATTTTGAAGTTTTTGTTATTATAGAAATCAGCCTTATGTTTCAACTATCCATGGTGATTCCTGAATTCCTTTAAATCATTACAAATGTAAAATATCCTTTGAAGACATGTATCTACAAGGATATTTTAAAAATTGGGAATTTTAATAAAATCTGACATGTTTGAATGAATTATACCCGATTTTATTTAGAAATATGATTCTTTTCTTCCCTGAATTTATTTATTCTGATAATGTTGCTATTATTGCAGAAGACCATTTCCTGTGTTTTCAATGATGCCCAGAGAATTTGTACGTACAAATATTATCTCTTGTTTTCCATTAGCTAATTTCATACTCTTTGGCAGGGGAGTATGCTGGTCTTACTGGTTCTAAGTTGGATGGAGCTGAAATGCTTGCTTGTGGTCTTGCAACCCATTTTGTATCATCGGATGTATATTACCTCTATCTTCAGCATGTTATGCCCATTTACAATTATAGGAAATCAATTAGGTTTCCATTACTAATATGTGTAAACTGGTCAATATGTTATCATAATGGCAACACTGATGTTGCCCCCTTTACATGTAAGAACTAAATTGCCAATCCACTGTCTATCTGAAGATGTCAGGCTTATGGTGTTAAGACGATAATCTTATCTGCCATCTGCTATACAGGTCTTATAAATCTTTTTTGGTATGTTCTCTTAAGACATTTCATCTCATCTAATTGGGAACATGATTCTTAATTTTGAGTTGCACTTAAGCCAATGTATTCTAGATAAGGTATGTGCCTATGTGCTCGATGTTAAACCTCCAGTTGACTATGCTGCTATCTGCAAATTGTACTACTTAGTTTGGTTGCAGCAGCAGTAAGTTCAGTAGTTTCCCACCTGTAATAATTAATTTTCTGTTTTTTCTTTTTTCTAAATAGTAATTAAATTAATTAATAGAGCTTTATAGATGTATCACGGTGTATACAATGTGCTCATTGATTATTTTTTCATGGCAATGGGGTACCAACAAATATGAAAAAGTACTTGGAGAAAAATTCTGTGTGATTTCTAAACTAACTTTCCCTGCAGTTCCAAGCTAAACATGCTTGTTGGAATTTGAATTTTTTCAGCCATGATTGAAATGGTTCTTAGATGGATATGTGGAATCTTCATTTAGCCATTAGTAGACTTTTGAGTTATAATTTTCATATGGGGGTGTAGAAGGCCTTTCCTGAGTTGTATTGACACATCTAAAATGTGGTCCATTGATATCAATATACAAAAAATTGCATAATATTTGTTTATTTGTTCATTCCTCCTGTCTCTGATCTAATTTGAATCCTTTGTCTCTTCCTTTTGTTCACAGAAATTGCCAAGTTTAGAGCAAGCACTAGTTAAAGTCGATACGAGTGATCCAAATGCTATATCGGCTATCATAAGTCGCTTCTCCCACATACCAAAGTTGAAAGAAGAAAGTCCTTATCACAGGTGAGTTCATTTAGTATCTCTTTTATGATGTTTGTTTTCTTGCTGATCTATTGGAAGCCTACCTTCTAAACACAGTCCCAGTGCCTAAATGTGATTGTTTGAACTTATGAGAGATTGGTGGCATATTACAGAAGCCATCATCTATGCTCTTTATTTTATTTTGCTCTCATGTTATTTTTCTTCCTGTTGTTGTCATACTATTTTTCCTGTACTTTATATCGCCATTAGAAGCTTAAGATGATGGATAGTATTCCAAAGTTTCCATTGTCTCTAGGAAAAATATTGTTCAATTAAAACAATCATGATCTCTTTCTCAACGGTGCACCAGTTTTACTCTCTGCAATATTATGCATTAGGATGAAGATTATCAATCGCTGTTTCTCTCAAAGGACAATTGAAGAAATCATATCTACTCTTGTAAGTTTTGGGAGATGGATGGTCGTTTGATGCATCCTCTATTTTTCTGTGGTGAAGTTACTTGGTAAATTTCTGATAATATAAGTTCCTAAAATACTCTGTAAGAACTTTGAATGAATTTTTATTAGGAAATTGAGGCTTTTGACAAGAAGGATGACTGGATCACTTCAACAATTTATTCGCTGAAGAAAGCATCCCCTACAAGTCTTAAAATTTTCTTGAGATCAGTAAGTCAATTGCTACCTTGTGATACCATTTCTTTGTTACCTGAACTTATGTGCCATTCTTTCTTCAGGTTTGTGAGAAATATTGGAAAAGAATATTATTGAATTGTTGTATCTACATTATTACATAGAAACCCTATTTATAGGTACTACAATAAATTCCTTGACCAAGTAGGAAACTATATACTCCCTCTGTCCCTAATTACTTGTCCACTTTTTCTTTTATAGTTGTCCTTAATTACTTGTTCACTTTTCCTTTTATAGTTGTCCCTAATTACTTGTCCACTTTTCCTTTTATAGTTGTCCCTAATTACTTGTCCATTTTGACAAATCAAGAAAGGACAATTTTTTTTTACCTATTATACCCTCAATTAAATGACTAATTATTTTGACAAATGCAGAACTTTTCATCCACTTCATAAGTAATAGGGGTAAAATGATAAACTCACTATGTCATTAATTGATTTCTTAATAGGTGTGCCAATTCAAAAGTTGACAAGTAATTAGGGACAGAGGGAGTACTATTCTTATTCCTGTTACTATCCCTATTCCTATTTCTATTATAAGTAGGATTGTATATACCTATTCATATTCTAACACTCCCCTCAAACTGGTGCATACAAGATATGTACCTAGCTTGTTACAAATGTAATTAATATGAGGACAAATGAGGGGCTTAGTGAGATATTAATCTCAATGTGCTTGGTCTTCTCATAAAATACTTGATTTGATGTAGATTGATAAATTCCTGAATTACAGTGTTAAACTTCCCAAACCAAGCTTCAAAAGACTGTTTCGGACCATAGAGTGACTTACACAATTGACATACAAGGCTAACCCTGAGCAACAAAATTAGGTGGTTGCTCCATGAAAATATCTTCATAATGAAACGGTCGCTGGAAAGTGCTCAAAATCTAATATAAATATATGGATCGTCTTGGAATCAATAGATGAGTCGATATTAAACAAGAAAGTCACTGAAAAGGAACATGCTCATGTGCCGGAGTATTAGATTTTTTGATTGAATGTGGTAACAATCTAAGAAATAAATTTATATGGGTAGGGTCGGAATGATGGCACAACCTTACTGGGAAAGAATTATATGGGTAGGGTCGGAATGATGGCACGACCCTATCGAAAAAATAGAAATTATATGGGTAGAGTCGGATTGATGGCATGACCCTACTAAAAAAGAGAAATTATATAGGTAAAGTCGGAATGATGGCACGACCCTACACAAATAAGAAAGTAGTCACCGAAAAAAACGGTACCACACAAATCATATATGAGAAAGTAGTCACTAGAAAAAACGGTACTACACAAATCATATATGAGAAAGTAGTC
>JAJOOH010023067.1:0-14333 GCA_029582605.1 Solanum gracilifrons
AATTGTTAATTATTGTAATAGATAATATGGAGTATTTAAGTCATTTATAGTATAGTAATTAATATATAATATGTAGTATTTAAGTGGAAGGTGGTGGGACCCACTTATATATTTTAGAAATATATTGGATATTAGTAGTGATTTATAGTATAGTAATTAATATATAATATGTAGTATTGAAGTGGAAGGTGGTGGGCCCACTTATATATTTTATAAATATATTGGACATTAGTAGTGATCTTATTGGATCATTGGTAGTCATTCCTAGACTCTTCTATAATATATATAATATAAATAAATAAATAAATATATATATATATATATATATAAGTATTACTTATATTATTTTTAAATATATTTAAATATTATATGTTAGGTTTTTTTTTCTAATTTATATGGCATTGATAGAATTTAAAGTGTCAAATAATTGTTAATTATTGTAATAGATAATATGAAGTATTTAAGTCATTTATAGTATAGTAATTAATATATAATTTGTAGTATTTAAGTGGAAGGTGGTGGGGCCCACTTATATATTTTAGAAATATATTGGATATTAGTAGTGATTTATAGTAAAGTAATTAATATATAATACTATGAAGTATTGAAGTGGAAGGAGATGGGCCTACTTATATATTTTATAAATATATTGGACATTAGTAGTGATCTTATTTGACCATTGGTAGTCATTCCTAGACTCTTCTATAATATAGTAATATATTGGTAGAGTTTTAGTTATTTATTCTTAAAAACAATACCTCCATCTTATTTAGGTTTTTTTTTTAATGTATGATAGAATTTAACCTCGGAAAAACTCACTTTTAGCTTTGGGAAACAAAGAGACGAAAAAAAAGACTAGATTTTAACCCCTGAAAAATAAAAGAATAGAAAGAGGAGTTCCCCTACCATGATATTGAAGTAAAATCAGTAGCCCATTTTACTTTAATACCTCCACCTTTGAAGCCACCAAACAAATCCAACAAAATGTTTGCAATACTAAAATCAACAGTGCTCTTTCAACGGAAGGACATAATCAAAGGCTTTAAAGGGTAGTTTTGTCATTTAATAAGTTAATTTCATGACAAATTATGATGGGATTACTATACCATCCTTTGGGAGGGATAATTTATCCCGGTACTATTTATTAATCATGGGATAAGTTATCCCAAACTTCCCAACCAAACACAAAATTGAGTGCCACTAAGGGCTTGTTTGGAAGGCCACAATGGAATTGAGTATTGGTGTAATTATTGTCTTTGTCCTATTTGGTAGACCAAATAATTACTTGGTAAGAGGGGAATTGGGTGTAATTGAAGGGGAGTAATTACACTCCTCAATTCCCAAGGGAGGGTAAGGAATTGAGTGTAATTACACCATGTAATTACATGAATTTTTTAATATTATATTTTTTTAATATATTTTTGTTTGGAACACCAAGACACTTCTTCTTTTTTGTCTGGACATTTTCATTTCTAAGAACAGCACAGCAACAAACCCTGTACTTCTTCTTTCAAGTAAGATTTCTTTCTTGATTCATTTTACTTTCATATTTTGACGTCTAGGTAGATTATGTATGAATTTTATCTTTGTATTTTCTCTTGTTAGTTTTTGAGATTAAAATAAATATGAGAATTAATTTTTTTTCTTTAATTTCTGATAATAATAGCAATAATAATAAATTAGAAAATTGATTCTAACAATCAGTTATACATAGTAATATTATTTATTCAAAATCTGATCTATTTTAAAATTTAACTTTGTAATTACATTCATCCAACCAAACAAGACAAAGGGAATTACACAATAATTACACTGTGGCAACCAAACAGATCAATGTAATTACTAGACTATGTAATTATTAGGCTGGTAATTACTACCCTAGTAATTACACCAATTCCAATTACCAGGTGACTTTCCAAACAGACAATATTTATCCCAGGACTATTTGTGTTTATCCTTCACACCAAACGACTCCTTAGAGAACTTGTTTCCCTACAAGTTCATTAAGAAAGTGTTTGACTTAGCTTAAAAGTTGATTTTCAGCCTCAAGAGTGTTTGAATATTTTTTAAACAACTTTTAAAAAAAATTAAAAGTTAAATTTTCAATTTTTAACTTAAAAGTTACTGAAGTTTGATTTTGTAAAAGCTAAGTCATTTTTTCGTGGAAACTTATTTTCTTAGACAAAATACTTTCTAAAACTTTTATCTAACTAAACATAAATTATTATTTTTTTAGTAATTTAGCAAAATGTTCCAGGTGAAAACACGATATTTTGATTCTAGTGTAGAACAAAAGAGAAGTCTCACGTAAAAAGGGAGGATGAAGCCAAACATGACCCGAAAACCCGATTTGAACCTAACCGGTTGATTTCCTCTTCCACAAGACATCAGCTGCGACCAAACAAGATATATATATAAATCTATGGCAATGCAATGATCCAAAAGAGAAAGTTTGATTGAATTAAGCAAAAGCAATAATGGAGGAAGAATTGAAGCAGAAGATTCAAGAATTACAGAAGCAATTAGGAAAGAAACAAATGTTTGAGGAAGCTGTATCCTCCATTAAATCGCTTCTTCTTCAACACTATCCTTCTGCTTCACCATCTCTTCGTAATTCGGTAACTTACCTTTTCTGGGTTTCCCTTTTTATTACTCATTTATGTATTATGCACTTGTTCTTTCCCCTCCAAGTTGTTTCTTTTATTGGTTTTTGGTTTACCCAGCTAATGAATTCCTCCAAAAGAAACACAGAAAATGAGGGGAAAAAGGAGAAATGTGGATTCATCGTTTTCTTTTTGGATTTTCGCTTCTGTTGCTGGGAATTTTCATTAATTAATTTCGTTTTTTGAGTATACATAAGTTTGGATAGCTGTAAAAAAGTAAACTTGGTGCGAGTTAAACTTCTCAGACCTGAAATTTTGAGAAATGAGAATAGTTTGCTTTGAAAATAAATGAGAAAATTGAGGAAATGTGTATGTCATAACAAATTAAGTAATGGATTGTGTACATGGGCCTTCTCGGAGCTGAATTATTGAGGATAGTTTGGTTGAGGAACTAGAATTTATGCCATAACAAATTAAGCACATAATTGATTATACACTTGGAACCAAGCAGGGGGAGCCAAGTGAGTGGAAGGGGTTTCATTGGAACCCCTTTAGAGAAAAACTACACTATATATATATGGAGTTAAAATAAATTTTTATGTATATATAGTAGATGACTAGATGTTGAATCCTCTTGGATTCTTGTGTTGTTACTTTTTTATATTTTGCAACGCCTTAGTAAAATTCTTGGTTCCGCCTAACCAGGCCTTGTTTTATGGAATGTGAAGTACCTTTTTCTAGTGTTTGGTTGGACATAAACTTGGTCGAATGTAATATTAGCATTTGCCTGGATGGGGGAGTGTTGATTGGTGATACCTGATGACTTCATAATTAGCAAATAGTGGAAACAAGGTTTACATGGTGATATGGAGCAGGATTGGAATGAAGAATGGTAGGTTAGCGCTAATGTGAGTTGTTGTTCTCAAATTGATGTGAAATGGTTTTGCTTCAACAGCTTAGTAATCAAACATTAGAAAGTGATATCACTTGGGAGGTTCTTTTTATGGAAAACATTTATCGACCAGGTTGTTGATTTTCGTCTTGTTTTTTAATTACAAAAACGAGATAGCTTATCTACAAAGACTATTCTATGCTTTTTATACTGTCCAATTGATTAAGCTAGCTCGTATACGTAACTATGATGCAGAGCCATTTCGTTGCTTTTATGCTGAGTGTGAAACCCCTTTCACATTAAGAGGGACTTTTTTCTTTCTAACTATTAGATAGTTTAGTTTCCAAAAAATATCACCATGCAGAAATTAAACGATTGATCTTTTTGAAAAGAGAATTCAAAATAGGTCAATCCAGGAAGGGAACTAGTCCATATATTCTTATTGTTAATCAACACAGATAAGACATTGGGTGCGCAATTTTGATTTCGAGGGCCCCAACATTGAGTGAGATGAACCCTACTCTGATACCATGTTAAATTAGGTCTTAGGCCTAACTCACACCCCAAAAGCAAGGGAGGAAGATTATCCAAGCCTTATAAGGAGTGGCTTGTATTCCTTCTGAAAAACATTAACTAAGAAAGTGGCTTAGCATAGGCTGGTTAGTAGCTGCTCTATCTCTGCGCCTGGTTCTTTTGTTAAGCACTTTTTCACCCATTATTCTTTTTTGAGAGAGAGTTTACAGCAATAGATGTTGATAACTGATTATTTAACCCCATATGCTCTTACTCTTAATTTGTTTTAGTCACAAGTAAATGATTGTTGGAATATGTCTGCTAATGTTATGAAGAATATAGCTTCTTCATTTTGTCTGTAATAGTCATCAAATATCCATGCTAGCAAATTTTAGGGAAAAAGCTTTAAATCACCTTTACCTCACCTCAAAGCCTTCAGGTGGGAGGGAGATTCAAAGATGCAAAATGTCATTTCCACCATGTTATAAGGTAATTATGAATGACATTAGCATGCCCAAAGTCATCTCATTGTATATGTTTTAGTCTGCTTTATATCTGTATAAGTCTTTTTCTCATCACAAACTGGAGATGATTTGGAAAAGGAACTGCACATGAGAATTGACAAGGCAGTATTAAGCCGTCGTTAAGTGCCTTTACTTGCCTAAGACTTGTCAAAAAATGTTTAAAGATTCTTCACAAGTACTTTTACTTGCATAAGAAGTTCTATTACTACTGAATAAATCTGAGTGATTCCAAATGCTTGCAGTTCTATATGGCTGTATGTCGGGTTGCCACCATTTTAAAGACAAGATACACAATGCCTGGATTTTGGAATGCTGGGCTTGGGCTATTCATCGAAGCTGAGCACCTGGTGTCAGGGTCGGCTGAGAAGAAACATTTGCAGAGTTGCATTACTCAGGCACGAGAGCAGTTAGCTGAAGTACAGAATGAATCTGAGAATACAACATCAACAGAAAATGGCTCAACTAGAAGTACTCATATGACCTCTTTATGATTTATTTATTTTAATACATCGGCCATGTTCCCCCTATTGCTACAAGTATAACAACAAAATTGTTGCATGTTTTTGATATTTATCCTATTATTTTGATTCAGGATTCCTTTTTGAGGGGCATCTTACTGTTGACCCAGAGCCTGAGCAGCCTGCTTGGCTCGAGCAGTCTCATCTTCTCACTGCTGCTGCAGCACTTCTTGGTGGTGAATCCTCTCAGGGTGATCCAGCCAATGTTAACGATACGGAAGGTGCTAGCAATATACTCGAGCAGTTGGTTGCTAGACTAAATAATATAATACCAGAGGTATCTCTAGTTTCACTCTTTTCCTCGCATTAAACACAACTGTTGTAGCCTGTAGTTTCAGTCAGTTGAGAAGCAATATGTCAAGGGTGTGTCATTTGTAGTTCCTAACCTGCAAAGTTACTGCATTCTCACATGCCCTCCCATCTAAACAAAAATTGAGTTAAACAATGAATTTTATCAATGCTTGTTTTATTTTTCAGTTGCTAATTACTTGTTTAATACATACATAACTATCTGGGGGAAAAGATTCTTGAATGGAAAAATTTATTTAACACTAGTCTAGACCAAGCTTTACCATGGAGGTATGCTCTTCTTTATTTAAATAAAAAAGAAAAACTCCTTATAGGGGAATTAGATGCATTTGTACTAAAGGCCAAAACAATTTAGCTTGAACTAAAGACGTTGCTAATTTGTTCTATTTAAGATTCTGGACGACGGTCCTTCTGCCCCGAGACCACCACCTGCCAGTAAACAAGTTGTGGCAAACCTCCCAGTTACTACTGTCACAGATGAGTTGTTGACGAAGCTTGGTGCAGATGCGGAGTGTGCAATTTGCAGGGAGGAGTTAGTTGTAGATGACAAGATGCAAGAGTTGCCCTGCAAGCATATGTTTCACCCTCCTTGCCTGAAGCCATGGCTGGTATGAAAGTGAAACTTTCCTCTACTTATCGTATTTTTGCCATTGTGATTTAATTTGCCCCAATTTCATTTTGTTCCATACAATAACAACTTCTAAGTCTTCGGACATTCTCACTGTACGTTTAACAGGATGAGCACAACTCTTGTCCAATTTGTCGGCATGAATTGCTCACAGATGATCATCACTATGAAAGCTGGAAGGAGCGAGAAAAGGAGGCGGAGGAAGATAGGAAAGGGGCTGCTAATGCAGTTCGTGAGGGTGAATACATGTATGTATAATGCACAATACTCAAATGAATCGAAACTTCTGCTTTTGCTGACAATTTGGGCCGCCGCGGAGGAGATTACCAAATTTCTTTTATATATTTGGGTGTATAAATGTACAATAAAACTCTCTTTGGATTTGTATTATGTGTCAAATTTTTTGCTGCTTTTGAATTACTAATCTTGGGTGCTTAAACATTCAAGAGCAAGTCATATATATGGATTATACAGTAATGATTTATCAGGATAATGAAGTGACTTTGAGCTTGCAAAGGTGAGGAGCTAGAAATTTTATTAAGGGGGTTTAAAATATGAAAATAAAAGATACGCAAAAAAATTAAAGGGATTTAACATCTATTATAATATACATACAAAATAAAAAATAAAAAATTATGTATAAACAATAGAATTTTCATTGAATGGGGATTCGAATGACCTCTATTGGTCCTACTTGGCTTCACCCCTGAAGTAGTGATATACCAAGGGGATCATAAACATTTTATTTACCAGAATATTGATACTTTTGTGTCTTTCCTTTCAACATTTTTTTATTTATAGAGATTTTTTGGTCAAACATAGTTAAGCAAAAATTTATATAGCCAATTTTAATTTGTCCAGGACTGAGGCGATGGTATTGTATATTTTTTTGGTTATACTTTGACGTCTGGATTTGGTCTTGGCATAGTTATTTGGAAATATTTATGAGAAATACTTGTGTTTTGTGTGGTAGGTGTGTAAATAAATATTTATTTGTGCGTGATGTTTACGTTAAGCTAAGTAAATTTGTGTATATGTTCCTGAGAGTTCGATTATAGTTCAAAGGTACTTATAGTTTTTCTTCGTTACATACAATTGTACTTTAGTTTGTTCCTTGTCCCTTGATGATTAATAGAAGTTACTTATTATTTTGTAGAGATTAGAGAAGTAGTTTCTGGTTGAATTTTGGAATTTAAAACTAAACCCAATTGGGGTACTGGACGTAAAAGTAACATCACGAGTTCATTCAGATCAGTAATTTTGTGCTAAAAAAATTCACCAAATAAGTACTAGAAATAAATAAAGTTAAACAGTAGGTACAAGTGTTTTACGTGTCATAATAAATGTAGGATGCCACGTAGGATGCTTATAGGATGTGAATTGTCATGTAGAATGTGTGTGTCTATTTGTTCAACTGTATACAAATTTAAATGTCTACAAATTTAAATTCATTTCTTTTTAACTTCTACTTTTAGGATCAATTTAAACATAAAAATTGTTTACTTTTTAAAAATAATCTATTTTTAACTCAATTTTCACTTTTAATATTGTAATAAAGTACATTCAAACATAAACATCATTTCGAATATTTTTTACAAAAATCATTTTGAATATATATAAATTTAATTATATTTGTACTTGGCGATTCAAATTTTCTGACAAAAATATTTCAGGAATTGTTATTTTTTTTGCCAATTCCTAATATTGAGAGATATAATTTTGATAAAATTTTCAATTTAGAAGGAAAAAAAGAAGAAAAATGTTCAAAGTTGAAGAAGAATGATGTCCGAATTTTTATTTTTATTTTGAGATATGATGAGCTTAAAGAATAGTGGATCCATAATTCACTTTATTTATATTATTTAGTATAATTTTATTGGGTCATGTCAATTTTAAATCATATTTTCTCTTTCTTTCTAATGTTTGGAGATTTTAAGTCAAAGAATGGGCCCACTATATCCAAGTGACAAGGAATTAGTGGAGCCTCACACAACTTTTGTTTTTTGTGCCTCTACCATATCAAAAAATTTCCATTATCTCGGCACGATGAGTCAAGCTTGTATTGTGGTGAGAAGTGAAATTTTAATTTTTATTTCATAAATGGACATTGCTAGATCATATATAGAGTTACCTAGTACTCCATCCGATCAACAATAGTTGTCTACTGTACTAAAAATAGTTGGTCCAGCTTAGAAAATTAAGAGATAATTTATCTTTTGTATCTATTTTATCCTTGCTATTAAGTATTTTCTCCGCCCACTTTTAATTGTCATGGTTTTCTTTTTTAGAATTAAACTATAAGAACTTTGACTAACATTTTACAATGTATTTTTTCATTATATTGATATGCAAGAAATTGCAACTTATAGTACTTTTCGTATAGTCTTTGAATATTTAATTTTTTTGTTTAAAATATCGAATTAATATAATCTAATTTAACTTTGAAAATTAGTTAAATTAACCTTCGAAAAGTTCAACATGACAAATAAAAGTGAGTTAATATCTTTAAAATATCACTCAACTTTGAGAAATTATCCTCTAAAGTCATTAAATTTTATTTTGTATCAATAAAATCACTCAACTTAGGTATTTGTATCAATAAAATCACTCAACTTAGATATTTGTATCAATAAAATCACTTAACTAAATTTTATTATTTAAATCAATTTAACATGACAAAATAAATTATTTTTTTATGTCACGTTCATTATTAAAATAATAAAAAAGCATTGATTCCAACGTTCACATTAAGGATCAATTGAAATTTATCCCAAACCTCACTAATTTACACATTGAGGTTTTCAGTCAAAACTCACATGAAAGTTGAAACCACAACTATGCATGTGAATTGTTATTGCAGTAGTTATTTTTTTCATTTGCATATATGGGAAAACACAAACAGAAAAATGAATTAATCCCTACGGCAGTCGGTGCAGAATGCAGATAGAAAAAGCATATAAAATGCATAAGTAGTAATATAATAGGTATAATTAAAAAAAAATGGAAACAAACAAAGTTGAGGTGGTGGGGTTTTAATTTTTTAATCTTAGAAACGAGAGTTGTAGAGCGATTAAAAATATGTAGAGTTGAGCCATTTCTTTATTATTTTAATAATGAATATGTGATAAAAATAATTTATTTTAATTATAAGAGTTCTGGTTTATTTACGTATTATTTTAATAATGAACATGATATAATAAAATAATTTATTTTATCATGTCAAATTTAATTATTTTAATAATAAATTTAGGTGAGTGATTTTATTGAGATAAATGTCTAAGTTGAGTGATTTTATTGATACAAAACAAAGTTTAATGACTTTGTTAGATAAATTCTCCAAATTGAGTGACCTTTTGAGATATTAACTCAATAAAAGTGGAAGAATGTAGTACTATTAATCATCTAACACATTTCTCAAAGCATTAAATTTATTAATGTCAAAGGATAAAATAATAATATTATCCCTATTATTTATTGTTTCTTAATGGGTGTGTCACGTCAATAGTTGACAACTATTTTTAAACAGAGAAAGTACATATTATTGATGAATGGTGAGAGATGTTCCGTGAAACTAGTTGAGATGCACGCAAATTGATGCGGACACCACAATTGTCATTTTTCTTTAAAAAGTTAAACAAGAATCTTGAGCTCAAACTCATGTAATTTAAATCCTGAATCCGCTTTTATTTATGTATATTTACGTCTCAAAATAGATATTGATTTTTTAAATGAGAAGTTTCGAGTGTTGTGGATGCATGAATTTGGTGGTGCCTGCCTGCAAGCTGCCCTAAATGCAATTTGGTAAAATACAGCCATTGGTATCAATAAGTGCAATAATGCATTGAAACAGAGTAGAACTTGCCAATGCATAATGGTAATGAACCATCACCATCTTTTGTGGTCATTCCCCTTCTCTCGCATTATTAGATTATAATTTTTTCTATTTTTCTTTTTAATTTATTTCAAAAAAATTGATACCTTCTCTTTTTAACATTTTTTTAGTTTCAATTTTTCATACGACATGTATGAATATCTTAAAATATTTGACATATCTATAACTTAAAATCATAAAATTTAATTTATTTTTTCTAAACTCTATGTCAAGTCAAAAATATATTGAAACGGAAGGAATAAGAAAATAATAAAGTTGAGAGTACAGTGGGTGTACCTTGTTCACATGGAGGGGATTGATTTTGCGTTTCCCTTATTGGTTACAACTTACAACTTACAAGTTGTCATTCACAGCCATAACCAAAGTTAACAATAAAGCTATATACTTTCTACTTTGCAGCTCTATACTCTAGGACATGGTCCTACCCACCACTTATAACAGACAATGACCTTACAATTTTGGGCTTCAACGGTTGAGAAAAGGAGGTTAAAGATGTAAAAAGGGTACCTTTCGAGTAGGGATGTACATGGCCGGGTTAGTTTGTGTTTTTCAAATATCAAATTAAACTATTTATGTCGGATTTTTAAATTTAGAAATCAAACCAAACCAATAAAATTCAAATTTTTCAACTTCCGGTTTTTTCGAATTTTCCGATAAATTATTCATAGAAACATACATAATTTACTTGTACTTCAAATATTTCTTTAGACCTATCAAAATACAACTATCTAAGGTGCTTCTTATGAAAATAACACAAAATATGATATGATTAATGACACTAAAATATCCAACAAAAAATAATAATAATAATAATAATAATAATAATAATAATAATAAAATCGCGTAAAATAAATATTGCAAATTAACAAGTTATAATGAAAATGATCACAATTTAAAAGTACTAAATCATGTTAAAATAAGTTTAATAAGTATTAGTTACATGACTAAATATTAAAGGAAATTAAAATTAGATTATGTATTTTAAGGGGTCGTATGGTACAAAAATTAATAACGTAAGGATTAGTAATGCAAGGATTAGTAGTGCAAGGATTAGTAATGTAGAGTTTATTTTTATCAAGTGTTTGGTTCATTGTTTTCAACCTCATCTTGTGTTTGGATCAAAACTATTTAAAAAACTTATTTCCAATTATACCCTTGAATTATTATGTAATTGGGTCAAGGTAGATAATTGCCGGACAATATTATTTTTTTATGGCCTTCTAACTAGCTATGAGAAGAACAATTCTGTTGTCATGTTTCCTATTTTTTCACTTGAATTATTTGAGGATAATAAATTGTCATCTTAATAAATTGATCACTCACAAAATGCCAATTTTCAATTTAAAAAACATAAACCATCTACTTTTAAAATTAAAAAGACGGTCAACAATGGTAAAATTGAATAAACCATCTACATTTACACATAAAAATTGAAAGTTATAGTTTTAATATGTATGTAATTTTTTAAATTGTTCAAAATACAAATAATTAGAAAACCACACAAATATATATATAAAATCGCAAACGTCATGTAGTGATATATTTGCCTTTTAATTAGTAAATGTTAAATAACTCACATTTCAAATTTGTATTGGATTTATTTAGTAACAAACAACTCTCTCTAAATAATTTGTAAGATAATTTATTTAAATAAATTTATTAGTACAAATATAAAACATAAAATCAAGAAAATAAACAAAATAATTAAAATGATTTGAGGGATATTTTTGTCTTTACATAGACTTATCCCATGGTATTATATCATATGTATTACTAATACCTCTAAATGGAAGGTATTAGTAATACATCCTATAATACCATGTAGGATGTATAACTAATCCATGGATTAGATATACATAGGCTCAAATTCCTACCAAACATAGTACTAAATAATATCACACATAATACATGAACTATTTTTTTTAATGCGGCCTACCAAATGCCCCCTAATTGTCTAAATCAATGTAAAATTAAAGAACAAATATTCAATTCTATTGTCATTCTTAGTGTTGAATTGATTTTCTTTTTGCATTAGTATTAATTTGATTTTGATTTAAGCTTTATTATAATTATCAACATCTGTGGACTATAATCTTTATTGAACCATTCATAATTTTAAGTTTCAAACTTGAAATAATATATTAAAAGATAAAAACTATGAAAAAGTATAAAAATTATTTAAAAATTATGTCAAAATAAATATTTTTATGTATAAAATAAAATTTTAAAATTATATATATAATGTCGAGTTGGTGTTTTTTAGTTAAAACCAAACCAACCCAAATATAGCCAGTATTTTTTTCAATACCAAATCAAGTCAAACCAAATCAATAGTCGGGTTTTTTCGATTCGACTTTGTTTGCGGTTTGATTCTATTTTCGATTCGATTTTGTACACCCCTACTTTCGAGATTCAAATTATATGAATGAAAGTTTGGTGTAGTAAACTTTCGTTATATATGAGGTCTGTGAAAATATTGAATGACGTGAGTTTATTGTATATAGTCTTATTCAAAAGATGAAACTTTCTCTCATATACATTCCAGAAAAAAGTTGAATTTTTTTTGAGTGGATATAAGCGAGTATAAAGGGAAATTACATAGTAAGACAAACATGTGAATCTATTTATTATATATAGTTATAATTTAAAAGAATTACATTACATAGCTATACTTAGGATTTTAGTGCCTCCCTCTCTCCTCTTCTCATTCATCTCTCTCATCCCTCGGCCACGTCGCTCGTCCTCCTCCTTTCTATTTTTTGCCTGGATTGAAATTCAATAAGCAACAAAGGACGGGGGAGGAGGGGGTTGATCAAATTAAATGGGATATTACTGATACAAATTTGGCGAGAGATAGTGGGGATCTCTCTTCTTCCTCTTTGATTCCATACTTAAACTTTCAATATGCCTAAACGAGTGAGAGTTACAATATCATAGAAATCGTATGTTTTGAAAGAATATAAACACATGATACAAAAATATAACAAGGATAAAATTCAATTGAATATATTGATACAAATCTACAGTCACTTTCAGATACACGCAGATACATTGATACATAGTATACACAAGGAACAAATACACTTGATACATTATTTTAATACAACTTGATATAATTGTATTCGTTGATACAAATTAATTGTATCAATCATATTCATAATATACAATCTAATACAACAAATATAACATGTATTCATCATCTTTCACCTCTCTTCCAAATCTTGCTCATCCTTCTCCTTCCTCTCTCACTCTCTCATTCTCGTCATCTCTTTCCTACTTCTAACATGTAACTATAAATCATAATTAAACAAACTATATTTATAGATCTCTAATTAAGCTTAAATTATATATATTTTTTAAAGTTCCTCCATATTTAAGTATTAGTACAACTTATTTAACGAAAAGTACTTGAACACACTAAATGACAAGGGAATTTGTGCACAAGCTTGCTAGCATTTCTGTTCACCGTGGTTTTTACACAAGGACCTGAGTTTTAAATTAGTTGTTATATTTTGCTTCTTCACACTTAAATCAAACAATTTTATAAACTAATGTTTTCAAATATTTTTTAATCATATGCTTGACTTATTAGCAGATTCTGTCCAAGTTCCAAGCTTGAAAGGCAAGCTAAGCATTGCATTACAATTTTCTAGTCCAAATCTAGAAACCACAACAGGTTGTTGTCAATTGTCATCAATATTCTAAACGCATACACTTGTTTAGACGAAAATTGTTGTACAACATTGAATCTTAGTGTTAGTGTGGCATTTTAATATTCTAAATATATATATATATTAAATTTTGCATGGTCACACAAACATTGATTTTCTGGCCGTTGGTTGACTTCTCACCTTTCATATGTTACAAAAATGTTGGATGCATGTAATGACAATCATAATTGCTGCATTACTATCTTATATTACTCCAAATTGGAGTTAGTGCCAAATGCACATCAGTTTTGCAAAATGCCGTTGATGGTATTAGCCGTTGATGGCATTGGTGGGCACTTGATTGTCACTTATCCTTGTAACCTATGTAACTCCTAATACCATTTATCTTCACTATTTACTACACCATTATTTTCCTATTCATTGCTAGGAAGACTTCTTCTAGTGGTGGTCTTCATTTGGTTTTAAAGACAAAAAAACAAAAACACATAAGAAAAATATAGAGTGAAAGAGTTAGTCAAAAAGAGAGTACTCATTAGTTGAAGGGAGGTGTTCTTTTTGTGGAGCTTTGGACTCAACTCTTGTCCAGAGTTGTTGAGTTATATTTTGTGATTAGGCTGTTGTATCCTGGAGGGGACAAGTCAAGAAGGACTACTGCTGGACCGGTGAAAACATTTGTTGCAGTGGGCTTGAATCTCCTTAAAGAGAGCGAGATATCCGCGCCTCAGCCTGAAGAGATTTCTGTTTTCTTCATTTTATTTTCAATTGTAATCTTGTATTTTTGTT
>JAJOOH010023068.1:0-13206 GCA_029582605.1 Solanum gracilifrons
TCAAAGATCACAATTGATTTCTTTTCAAATTTGCCTTTTCCCATTATATTTAATTAATAATTAGATAATTAAATAATAGCATATTAAATAGTTGCACCACTCATCAAAATTCGTTCCTATTCTCTTCAACCACATTAATAAACCAAGAAGACATAATATCTCATTAAACAACAGTATAATGTCATTAGGTAAAAACCTTTTCATTTTCTCTTATTTATGTGTTATATTTAAGAATCCAAAAAGACATAATTTTACATTAAATATTATATTCAAATCAGTTCTAAGTCTTTTCACCTCTCCTAATATCTTCTATTTATATTTAAACTCTATTATCACTATGTATCTAATTGTATGAGCAGTAGAAACTGAACTTCAGTAAGGTGGAGTAGTACTTTCATTGTTCTCTTTTTTTTTCTTTTTTTGATGAAAATACTTTTGTTTTATAAAGTCTTGATTGGATGTCTAATTATATAAATGCTGGAATCTGAACTTATTTAGAGGGAGTAATACTTTTATTATTTGTTTATTTATCCTTTGAAAATACTTCTATTTCATTGAACTTTTATTTGATGATTTCAAATTTTCTTATATGTAATTCATTTATTTTTTGGTTGGTTCATAAGTATGTATATACACAAATTCAAAGTCATCTTTTCTTTATGCATTTATTTTTTGCACCATATAATTATTGGTTTATATTGTTTTTTTTTTTCTACCATATTGTTATTATCTCACAAGTGATTGTGTTGTATTTCATAATTCAAAATTTAAAGATGACAGAATTAATAATTTCGAATGAGTCAAAGAAGACGAAGAGTACATATTCATGTCAATTAAATATTTAAACAATGATTATTTTTATAACAAATAATACTTTTTTTTTGTAGGTGTACAATATGAACTTGATAGTGATCTACTAACCATCCTAAGGAAGATATATGTTGATCGAATTTCTCTACAACTATTACAAAACACTACTCTCCTTCGATGACAACTTCTTGATATGTATGCATCTATAAAAAAAAGTGGAGGCTACTATTCCTTAAAAAGAAGACGGAAACTTTAAGGCATTAAATATTTTGCAACTATAGTACCGACATTTAAATTATGTGTTGTGACGTATTAAAAAAAAAGTACTTTTAACAAGTTGAATAATTGATTTATTATAAGAATTGTATATTTGAAGTCGTTATAGTATTACGTTTGAAATCACTTGACAACAATATTTTTGTATGATGTGCCTTGCAATGATGATAATATCAGTTGAATATAATCACCGTTCATTGATTCGAGCTTGTATTTTACACATCGTACACTTATATATTAGAAATATTTATACTAATTAGCACGATATACACGTGCAACGCACATGTTCAAAAACTAGTTCTGGAATCTTTGATGGTCAGCTTCTGTGACAATTTACTCTCCTTGCCTTTACACATGTGGGAAATGCCTTCACTTTCACATTTGGATATATCAGAATGTCCCAAATTGATTAGTGTACCCTCAGGGGGCCTTCACCGTCTCACTGGGTTAGTGGCATTGGAAATCGGTCCTTTCTCAGAGATGGTGGATTTTGAGGCATGCCAATTGATTTTTAATGGCATTCAGCAGCTGTTGTCCCTTCGTGCATTGTCTGTGTACGGACATTTGCACTGGGATTCTCTGCCCTATCAGCTTATGCAACTCTCTTCCCTAACACTAATCAATATATGTGATTTCGGAATCAAGTCTCTTCCTCGTAGATTTAGCAACCTTACTTCTCTTGACAGTTTAATGCTAGCGAGCTGCGAACAGCTACAATGTGTGGACTTCTCAGATGTCATGCCCAAATTACGGTATCTGAATATCTATAATTGTCCATTGTTAGAAGCTCTGTCGGATGGGCTCAGCAACCTTGTTTTTTTGGAAGATTTAATTATACAAGACTGTGAAAAACTAGAGTATCTGCCATCTAGAGATACCATGCGACACCTCACGAAATTACAGAGCCTGAAAATTAAAGGCTGCCCAAAGTTAGAAGAAAGTTGCAACAATCGGAGTGGCCCAAACTCCCAGTGGTCCAATATTTCCCATATTCCTAAAGTTTAAGTTGGTCGAAGCATAATTCAGGACTTGCGTAAGTCTCTGTTTCTCTTTCCGTGTCTGAGTTGCATTTTAATTATTATTTTCTATGAGTTCTAGAAAGAAGTTCTGTATACATAATTTAATACTATCTCCTGCAATTATTTTGACATAAAAAAAAATGCAAAATTATTAGTCAATTGCATCTTATCTATGCTTTCAGCATTCTGCTAGTCCACTTGAACCAAATTGTTGTTGTTCTTATAATTCTTCAAGTAAGGTATATCTAAGATATGATTTATTCATGAAAATTTATGTTTTTTTTACCTTAAAGGTTACTAGTTCCAAGGTCATACTTGAACATCACTGTGGTAAATCAAGTCAAAATCCATGAGTGGCAGGCAATTACGTTAGGTAAATTTTCATTTAGACTTGTTAGAGGAATGCGTTTTTTTGCACTACTTTTTTCTCATGACACAATTTTTACTGTTTAAACGGGCCGGTTGGTTATGTTCCACCACCACATTTGTTTGGTTGAAGAACAGTATCTTTGGCCGTAGACATTAAGGGACACTTTCATGAATATTTAGTAACGACAACATAATCTGTCAACGTTTTGCTCTTCATAATGGGGGATACCAACAATTATTAAGTGAAACTATTTGTTTGTTATTAAAACATGTGCAACAATAAGTTTTAAAGTGATGTCTCTCTATACTTTTATCAAGCATAGGAAGTCGACTATTCTGAATTCGTGTCGTGTAGGGTCCAATTCAAGGTAAAGCACTCCCCACCAAAGATTTTTCAAGTTCAACTAAGCGTAGTTTCCCCGTTTCTTTGATGCAGCTGTTGTCCCTTCGTGTTCTGGTGGTGTTTGGACGTTTGTTCTGGGATTCTCTGCCCTCACCAAATACGGAACCTGGAAATTGAAGGCTGCCCAAAGTTAGAAGAAAGTTGCACCAATCGGAGTAGCCCAAACTCCCAGTGGTCCAACCAACATTTCTCATATTCCAAAAATTGAAGTTGTTGGAAGCTTAATTCCTATGTAAGTCTCTGTTTCTCTTTCAGTTTCTGAGTAACATTTTAAATTATTATTTTCCATGAGTTACTCTCCTCCATTCTCCTTTTATAGTTTTCCAAACATTTTTCTATTCCACTTGAAACAAATTTATGAATATCTATATTACTTTTAAGATATGGTTTAATCATGAATATTTATGTATTTTTTTCTCATTGGTTATTAGTTCCAAGGTCATACTAGAACATTGTTGTGGCATTTCAAGTGAAAATCCATGGGCGGCAATTACGTCAGGTGAACTTTCAATTAGAATTCTTTTACCAAGTTTGCACAAAGCTGGAAAATTCAAGGAATTCATGATCTTTAGATGTAGCTGCACTTTCATGGAAGGGGATATTGATATTTTTGTGAGGTTCTATAAACGTCACAAAAATTATTGGCATAATACATAATCATGACCCTTAATTTGTCTTTAGCGGACAATTATAACCTCTAACTTTAAGTGTGAACAAGTAGACACTAAAACTTGTATAAAATTGAACAAGTAGACACGTGTCCTACAAGTCATAATACACGTAGGACAAAAAATTGTCATGTAGGGTGTCAGATGGGATGAATGTGTCTATTTGTTCAATTTTATTCAAGTTTAAGTGCATACTTGTGCAAACACAAAGTTAGTTAAGGTCACAGCTGACAATTGACGCCAAGTTAAGGGTAATGTTTATGTATTATGCCAAAATTATTCTCTGATTTTGGCTGATGAAGTCGAGTAAGACAGGAACTCCTTAGCTACTACTTTCCTTTTTCATTCTAGAGTTTCTTTAACCTTTGATTTTCTTTAATTTTTGCTCTTTTCTTTTGCTTTGTTGTTTACTGATTGGACCGGATTGTTATAACTTGGGCTAACCTTTGATGTACATAGTTGAAAACTTGCATAAATATATTAAAGAAAATATTTACCATTTATAGCCATAACATTTTTTTCCACTCGATCACTTTAATATATTTATAATATAGTTTTAATACATGTTACAGAGAACAATTTATAAAACACATAATACAAGTTTTATTGATGGATAATACATTTATTACACATTTTAATACACTTATAATACAATGTGTCAATTTCTTAAAAAAAAAACGGAATATATTTTCAAACAGTTTTAATACATATATATTCCATACATAATTTACTTTTAATACATATAGCAAATTTATCACAATATTGTTATATATTGCTATAAATGTTAATAAATAAAAGTAGGGAAAATTGTATAAAATAGCAAACTATTAATTCAAATTAAATGTTATAGCCATAATTTATTTTATTTGTAATTCGCAACAAACATCCTTTTTTTTTTGCCATCCCATTTGTATACCAAAATATACAAATAGACCCAAATACATATTTTTTATGTATATGTATACTGAAATATATAGATAAATAGTCATAGCAAACATAAAGTTTGCTATGGAGCACAATTATACAAACTATAGCTATAACATACAAATATGATTTTTATGTTTGCTATATGTGAAAATTAAATTTTAGGTTTACATATACATAAAAAAAAATATATGTATTTGGGTCTCTTTGTATATTTCGGTATACAAATGGGTCCAGCATTTGTATATTTCAGTATACAAATGGGTCCTACATTTGTATATTTCGGTATACAAATGGGTCCTGCATTTGTATAATTCGGTATACAAATGGGTCTTGCATTTGTATATTTTGGTCTACAAATGGATCCTGCATTTGTATATTTCGGTATACAAATAAGTCCTGCATTTTTATATTTCGATATACAAATGGGATGTGGCAAAAAACACGAAATGTTTCCTGCAAATTACAAATAAAAGAAACTATGACTATAGCATTTAATTTGAATTAATAGTTTGCTGTTTTATACAATTTTCCCTATCGCTAAAATCAATAATTATTTATTAAAAGGTACTCATTCAAGTAATTTGTATTATAATTCAGGCCTTTTATTTTTTTTTTTAAAAATGGAAATCATTTGTTATCTTTATATAGTGTTTCTTGATGTTGTTCTTTAAAATTCCTTTTAACATATATATATTTATTAAATTAAATCAACCAACATTTAATTATTTAATGAACTAGTCAAATTCTACTAATCTTTATATTAACAATTAGGTTATTAATTTAAAAGTTTTAAATTTTGAAAAGCCAATTAGTTAAGAGAATCAAAAGACAAAAATAAATAGGAGTTGTAAAAGTTATATGGTGATAAAAAAAAATCTATGAATTTAAAGCAATTAATTTTGTATAACATGAATGTCATTTGTGTGAGCATTAAAGTACCACTTCTCCATTCCCAAATCAAAATCAATTTATATAATTGAAAAAGTTATTTAACAGATGTTTTTTAACTTAAAGGGAAAAATTAATATTACTTAATTTAATTAATTATCTAATTTATCATAGGGCAAAAATGACAATCCAAATTATATATATATATTTTCTTTGTAATATGATATGATTACTATTTAATATTTAGTATAATATGATATAATATTTCGTATTTAGTTAACATAATATGATATGATTTATTTAATATTTAATTAATTAGACATAATTTAGTTTTTAGAGTTTATAAAGTAATAATTTATTTCTATTTTTAATGACATTAATGGAGTAACTCAACTTTATAAGATTATTATGATATTTCAATTTTCAATCTTTTTTTTATTTCCATTTTTATATGACACGAGAACGATATATGATGTGATGATTAGGTTGCATTATTCAAAATCATAATGAAAAGTGACTGCCATTCATCATTAGAAATAAAAAGTAACACAACGACCACCCAAAATTAAAGCTATTCTTTATGTCAATTATTGTGTATGAATTATTCTTTACTTTAGTGTTGGGATTATTCTTTACTTTAGTGTTGGGATTATTCTTTTCTTTAGTGGTGGGCAAACAACTAGCAAAAGAAGATTTGTGCAAAAACTTTGGTGTAGAGGAAGAAGAGGACTTTGTGTGAATTAAGGAGAAAAAATAACAATGGCCGACCCTGTAATTGGTGCTACTGTTCAGGTTGTGCTTGAGAAGCTACTTTCTCTCACAATTGAGGAGGCCAGAAATTTAAGGAACTGCAAGAAAAATCTCAGAATGCTGTCAAGATATGTAACCATGATCCAAGCTTTCATTCATGATGCTGAAAGACGACAAGTCGAAGATAAGGCTGTGGAAGAATGGCTCAAGATGCTTGAGAGAATTGCTGAAGATGCTGAAAATGTGTTTGACAAATTCACATATGAATCTATCAAAGCAAAAGTGATGAACAACCGAGCCAAACTAATGGAAAAGGTCAGTCACTTCTTTTCTCATACTGCTTTCAAGTACAAAATGTCTCGAAAAATCAATAAGATCAATGAAGAGTTGAGGGATATCAATCAGTTAGCCAACAACCTCGGTCTCCAATCACTGACGGTTCCTTCTCGGAAAATATTACAAATCCGAGAAACAGATTCTGCAGTAGTTCCTTCAGATGTTGTTGGTAGAGACAAAGATGTTGCTGAAATAAAGGAGAAGATTTTGAACATGAGAAAGGATGCTGTTCTGTGCACTATTCCCATAGTCGGTATGGGGGGTTTAGGGAAAACTACTCTGGCTAAGAGGATTTTCAATGACCAACACATTGAGAAACACTTTGAAAACAGAATTTGGTTGTGTCTACCTGAAATGACTGAAATTAAGAGCTTTCTTGAACTGATCCTCGAATCATTGACAGAGAGGAAAGTTGAGGTCCAGAGCAGAGATATAATAGTCAAGAAGCTCCGAGATGCATTGGGAGAAAAACAGTATTTGCTTGTCCTGGATGATTTGTGGCGTGTTGACTCTACTTCGTGGCACGAGTTCTTGGACACCTTGAGGGGAATAAATACATCCAGAGGAAACTGCATTCTCGTGACTACTCGTTCGAAGCAGGTGGCATCCATAGTAGCAGCAGATCTTCATAAGTTGGGGAAATTAACAGATGATCATTGTTGGTCCATTTTCAAACAACGAGCATTTGTTGATGGGGAAGCTCCCGAGGAAATACTGAGTGTGGAGAACAAGATTGTTGAAATGTGTCAAGGTCTACCTTTGGCTGCTAGTGTGTTGGGAGGCCTCTTTTGTAACAAGGAAAAACATGAATGGCAGGCAATTCTTGATGGCAGCTCCCTTGTTGCATCTGAAGATAGCATTAAGAATATCCTAAAACTCAGTTATGATTATCTACCATCTCCACATCTGAAGAAATGTTTTTCTTACTTTGCAATGTTTCCAAAAGATTTTGAGTTTGAAAAGGACCAACTAATCCAACTCTGGATGGCAGAAGGGTTTCTTCGTCCATGTCAAGAGACCCCTGTGATGGAAGACGTTGGGAACAAGTTTTTCCAACTCTTGTTACAATATTCCTTGCTGCAGGATGTTAATCTAGATAAGTACAACAATACAACACACTGTAAGATGCATGATCTTGTGCATGATTTGGCTGGAGATATTTTTAAGTCTAAACTATTTGATCAAAAGAGTGTCGGAGGAGAAAGTCTTTCTCAAGTTCGATACTTTGGATGGGAATCACCAAGTGATCAAATAGATAAGATATATGAGCCAGGACGTTTGTGCACATTGTTCTGGAAAAGCAATATATCTGATGATATGCTATTGAGCTTTCAGTTCTTAAGAGTTTTAAATTTGTCCAGGTCAGGCATCAAGGAGTTGTCAGCCTCAATCGTCAAGCTAATATACTTGAGATATCTTGATCTCTCCAGTACTGAGATGAACGACCTTCCCAACTCCATATGCAAGCTCTACAATTTGCAAACTTTGAGATTCTATAGCAGCTTGTATCCACTCAGGAAACTTCCAGAAGAAATGGCAAATATGATAAGTTTGAGACACATATGTTGCTACCATTTATTCGAATCAGATTTTCAGATGCCACTTAATATGGGGCAATTGACTAGTCTTCAGACGCTACAGTTTTTCTATGTAGGTTTAAAGAAAGGTCGTCGAATAGAAGAACTGGGTTGTTTGAAAAATCTTAGAGGTGAATTGACGATCAAACGTCTACAATTAGTCGGAAATAAAGAAGAGGCTCGAACAGCATATTTACAGGAGAAACCAAATATCTACAAGCTGGTGTATTCGTGGTCCCATGATGAATCAGAAGGCTGTGAGATCAATCATGAGCATGTGTTGGATGGTCTTCAACCACATCCGAACTTGAAAACCTTAGAAGTTGTGGACTATTTAGGGACTGAATTTGCTTCATGGTTCAGTGAAAAAATGCTACCAAATTTGGTCGTGTTGAGATTAAGTGGTTGCAAAAGGTGCAAAGAAATTCCATCACTTGGCCAACTGAAATCCCTTCGGCATCTTCAGCTGATAGGATTCCTTGAATTGGAATGCATCGGACCTACATTTTATGGTGTTGATGTTAATAATAATGGATCAAGCAGCAATATCCACGTGTTCCCGTCATTGAAAGAACTAGAATTGAACAATATGTCTAGCCTTATTGAGTGGAAAGGAGATGAAGTTGGAGTAAGAATGTTTCCTAGGCTTGAGAAGTTGGCGATTAGGAACTGTCCATTGTTAAAAAGTACTCCGAATCAATTTGAAATCCTCAGTGAATTAGTAATTGCCAGAGTTGACAGTGAAATGCCATTGTTGAACTTGTGCAGCAACTTGCCATCTCTCGTAAAGCTTGGAGTCTATTATATGAAAGAGCTCATTTGTTTGCCAGATGAGATGCTACGCAACAACGTTTCTCTTCAACACATATCGGTTTCCGACTGCCGAGAGTTTCGTGAATTTCCACAAAGCGTGTACAATCTCCATTCTCTTAAGACCTTAAGGATAACCAGCTGCGCCAATTTCAGTTCCTTTCCTGTTCCCAGTGGAGAGAATTATTTGACTTCCCTCCAAGATCTTGGGTTATGGGATTGTGATGGATTGAGCAGTTTACCAAGTGGAATGCTAGAGCATTGTCGGTCTCTGGAAACTTTGACTGTCAACTGCTGTGACAATTTAGTTTCATTCCCTTTACATGTGGGGGAAATGCCTTCACTTTCCTATTTGAATATATCACAATGTCCCAAATTGATTAGTTTACCCTCAGGGGGTATTGACCATCTCACTGAGTTAAGTGCACTGAAAATTGGTCCTTTCTCAGAGATGGTGGATTTTGAGGCATTCCAATTGATTTTTAATGGCATTCAGCAGCTGCTGTCCCTTCGTACACTGACGGTGTATGGACATGGTCACTGGGATTCTCTGCCCTATCAGTTTATGCAACTCTCTGGCTTAACAGCGATCAATATATATGGATTCGGAATCGAGGCTCTTCCTCATAGATTTGGCAACCTTACTTCTCTTGAAAAATTAATGCTAGTGAGGTGCAAACGGCTACAGAACCTGGACTTCTCATATGTCACGCCCAAATTACAATATCTGTGGGTAGATGAATGTCCATTGTTAGAAGCTCTGTCGGATGGGCTTGGCAACCTTGTTTTTTTGGAACAGTTACATTTAGAAAACTGTGAGAAATTAGAGCATCTGCCATCCAGAGATGCCATGCGACGCCTCACCAAATTATGGAACCTGGAAATTGAAGGCTGCCCAAAGTTAGAAGAAAGTTGCACCAATCGGAGTGGTCCAAACTCCCAGTGGTCCAACATTTCCCATATTCAAAAAATTGAAGTTGGTGGAAGCATAATTCAGTACTTGCGTAAGTCTCTGTTTCTCTTTCAATTTCCGAGTCCCATTTTTTAATTATTATTTTCCACGAGTTAGTCTTCTCCATTCTCCAAACATTTTTCTATTCCACTTGAAACAAATTTATGAATATCTATATTACTTTTAAGATATGGTTTAATCATGAATATTTATGTATTTTTTACTCATAGGTTATTAGCTCGAAGGTCACACTAGAACGTTGTTGTGGCATTTTAAGTCAAAATCCATGGGCAGCAATTACATTAGGTGAAATTCCATTTAGAATTCTGTAACAATTTTGTCAAGTTTTTCTTTGCACTCCCTTTTTTTTTTCCTCATGACACAATTTAATTGTTTAACAGGGTTAGTTATGTTCGATAGAGAGGAACCAACACGTTTGTTTTGTTGAAGAACAGAATCTTCAGCCGTAGACTCTTACATGAGCATTTGGTAAAGACTACTGACTACATAATCTCTCAACATTTACTCTTCATAACATGGATATATACCAACAACTATTAAGTAAAAATAATTTAGTACACAGTCGCTCATTTGCCCTAGTGAAACTATTCTTTTATGTATGGGTGTCTTTTGATAATATATAACCTTTTTCTACGAGTTAATGAAAATAAAAAGACTAACAAGTAGTTTTGGGTAAATAATGAATGAGTAGTTCAATCAACCAACAAGTACCATGTTCTAGACTTCCCCTTTTGGATGTTCACTTGAAATCTATTTTTTCTTCTTTTCTATACAATAGAAGCGTAAACTCAATATCAGGTCAGCTACTTTGGTCAGGTAGTAAAGGGTATCCGTGGACCGAGCCATTGAATTCTGTTAATGAACTATTCATAAGATGAAGTTAGGAGGTTGCTGTGCTACAAAAACTGACTTTTTACCGTCTCCTATGTTTCAGATTCTTGAATGAAACAATGGCATGAAACTTGTCGAGATGGTATACTGAAGCAGACTTCTCTTAGATGTGTTTAAGTGTCGTGATTAGCCAGGGAAATTACATTAGGCGGAAACTGGAGAGGAGATATTATTTACTTGTATGACTAAGATTTGACAGCAGAGGCCTTTCTTGCACAGTGTTCATGCCTTTTTGTGCAAAGAGTTTTTTGTTTCCAGCAAACATTTTGAACTTAATACTTAGCTGCTGCATCATTGCCTAGTTCATATACATATTCTTTAATCAGTTAATGTAGCTGTTCCTTTCCTCTTCAAATTCATCTTGGCTATTCTTTTACTACACCCCCTTTACAGGGGCGGCTCAACGTAGTTGGGGCCTAAAGCAAAATTTCAATTCGGGGCCAAAAATATAAACAAACTTCGTATACACATTTATTCAAATTTTATTTCTACAAGTAATAAGTTGACAAATATTGAATAAAGATAAGAGTTAGAACCATAGAATCTCATGAAGTTGATGTCTTGGTATACCCCATTTTAATATGTTTGTTGTAATGCTTCAAGCTAAAATTTAAAAACAAATACAAAAGAATTTGTAGTTCACTTTGTTCAACACTTTTTAGTTTTCATTATTAATTTTTATTTTTAACAAAGTACAAAAGATGTTAGAGTGGGTAAAACAATATATTTTTAAAATAATATACTTTTAATCATAAATAATCAATTTTTTCTATAAAATTTTTAACACATAATTTATTCTTGATAAAAATTTGAGGCCCCTAAAATTTGGGGGCCTAAGGCATAAGCCTTATTTTACAAAGCATAGAGCTGCCCCTGCCCTTAAAGAAAATACTAGGTCCGCCCTGCTTTAATGTAGCTGTGCTTTTCCTCTTGAAATTTATCTTGGCTAGTGTTTGCGCATAATAAACAATGAGGGTAGCCTAATCGAATGGGTGAGTTGATTTCCAAGTCACAAAAGAGCGTATTGTCATGACCCTTGCTTACCAGATTGTGAAAAATTCATGAGTAAATTGTCAAAAGCTGCACAAAATATTAGTGAATGTGTAAATTGATGACAGTTTATTTAAAGATGTAAATTACAAATTATTCTCATGGATTAACAATGGATGATTCATATAGGGTATATTTAATTTTTCTCACTTGTTTTTTTTTCCGACTATTTATAATAATCGACTAATTTGAATTTAGTATTTTAATGGTCAAATTTATTTATTTTCATTTGTTTTATTGTAAAATTTATTATAAATGTCCCAAATATGTTTTTTATACATATAAAAACTAAATTACAATATAGCTACAAAAAAAAAATATTATTTTTTTAGCTTTTTAATCCTTTTCCATTCAAACTTTTTTCTTTTTATTTTACCTGCTTTTACACTAAAAATGAAAAAAATAAGAATAAAAAAAATTAAATAATAATAATCAAAGAAGTCAAAAAATAATTTATGTGTGATAAATAACAAATACATGATTTTTTAAAAGAATTAAAAATTTAAAAAGTAAATTTAAAATTATTTTTTTCACTTTTGTAACGATAGAGAATTAGGGATATATATGATTCACTTTTAAATTGAGAGGGTATATATGAGTCATTATTGTAATAGTAAGGGTATATATGAGTCATTATTGTAAGAGAAAAGATATAAAAACACCATTAAAGTTGTCTCGTATTTGCATAAAAACACCTTAACTTTCAAAGTGTCCTATCACCCCACAGAACTATTTAATATCTTTGTAAATGGGTCATTTTGACCCATTCCCTCGTCTGGGTTGTTGCCACGCACGTGAGGCGCATCATTCAGTATTTTCACTGCCATGGACCAATTTAAAAGTGACACGTGTCATTTTCTTTCTTTATTATTAATTATTTAATCAATTTATGTCATCTTCCCCAATTTTAAACCCAAAATAGCCGTTGGTAGCCCTAATTTTTTGATTTCATGATTTTTTCCATAGCAAGATCAACGTTGGTTCTCTTTGTTTGACGACTTCATCATCTTCCCCAAGAAAATAAGGTAGGAATTCGTTTTATCTTTTAATTTCTAGTATAAAACGTTAATTTAAAGTTTTTTATGGTTTAATTTCTTCTGCATTTTGTGATTAGGTTTTGATTGAAAATGTCAAATGCAATGTTGAATCATATTTGTAATGATGAGAATGATCCGATGTTGCGAGTGAAATTGCGGTGCAAACATGGTGACTTACTATCAATGCAAACTTCATGGTCGGAGTATAATCCAGCTCGAAGATTTTGGTCTTGTCCATGCTATCGTGTATGTTTCCTAATTCTTTGATGGAGATCTTTTGTTTATGTATTTTTCTTTAATTTGTTTTTTGCGTATTTTAGGAGGATGCGTGCAACTTCTTTAAATGGAGGGATCGGGAAGATGTTGATATACGATCCAAGTACGTAATTCCGAGATTAGCAAAGAGAATTAAAGAGTTGGAA